>BQNB010203460.1:0-10761 GCA_026074375.1 Tanacetum coccineum | reverse complement strand
AACGAGATTCTCAATTCACGCTTCGTTAGGAAACAACCCGGAAGGTTTTTGAATTTTACTTGGTTAAAGTAATTTTCTAGAACCCGAAGGAATACTTATACTATATTATACATATTACGTGTGTGTTTGGAGATGAATCAGTTTAACCGATTTGAAAGATGATCTTGTAAGTTTGGCTTCAACATAAGTTTCACACTTATATTTTGAATCAATATGAAAGTTTGGTATGCTATTAAATTTAATCAAACGACGTATTAAATTAAAATTTACATGTCCAATACGACCATGCCACATTTTAGAAGACTCAATCAAGTAAATAGAAGAATACATTTTACTGATATCATTCTTAACAACTATTAAATTGAGATTAAACATACCATTCACGGCATATCCCTTACCAACATACATTTAATTCTTAGACAAAACAAACTTATCAGACTCAAAAACAAGACGAAAACCAAACTTGTTCAATAGCCATCCGAACACAAGATTCTTGCGAATCTCCGGAACATACAAGACATTAGTCAACTTGAGCTCTTTCTCGGATGTCATTTTCAGAATAACATCTCCTTCGCCCTTGATATCAGCAGTTGCAGAGTTGCCCCAGTATCAACTATGATCCTAAAATACTTGAGCACTATGATCCTAAAATACTTGAGCGCTATGAAAGAGTGAAACATACTCTTGTCAGCACACACATGACGGGTTGCCCCAGTATCAACCCACCAACCACTGTTGTTAGAACCTACCAAGTTAACTTCAGAGATCATGGCAATGACTTCAGACACCATAGCAATCATGTCCACATTATCATTCACCATATTGGCCTGGCGTGGATTCACTCGCTTCGGTATCTTGCAATTAGCATCATGGTGACCTGGATGGTCACACTTGTAGCAAGTCTCATGGAATTTCTGTTTCATATTTCCAGCCTTAAGAGCAAGGTACTCAGCCTTCCCTTTGCCCTTCTTGTCATTTTTCTTTTTGCCTTTTCCTTTTGCCTTAGAATTAGACTTTGAAGATGACCCAACATGCTTAACCATATTAGCCTTGGAAGAATCAGGTACATAAGTGTTTTTCTAAGCCAGCTTGTTGTCCTCTTTAATACGAAGACGAACAATCAAGTCTTCAATACTCATCTCCTTTCGCTTATGCTTCAAGTAGTTTTTAAAATCTACCCAGCTTGGAGGTAACTTTTCAATAATAGCAGCAACTTGAAAAGCTTCACTCACAGTCATTCCCTCAGCATGAATGTCGTGTAGCAAAACCTGCAGATCTTGAACCTAGGTTATCACATTCTTTAAATCAACCATCTTGTAATCCAAAAAATGAGATACCAAGAACTTCTTTGTACCAACATCCTTAGTTTTGTACTTGCGTTCCAACGACTCCTATAATTCTTTGGCAGTCGTGGTCTTGCAGTACACGTTGTACAAATCATCCACCAAACCATTCAGAACATAGTTGTGGCACAAAAAGTTTAAATGTTTCCATGCTTCCACAGCTTGCACAGCCTATGCATTAGAGGGTTGACCTTCTGTAGAAGGTTCCACCTGAGGTGCAGTCTCGTTTAAGAATCGTGCAAAGTTCAAAGTAGTGAGATAGAAGAACATCTTCTGTTGCCACCTTTTAGAATTCTGTCCATTAAATTTTTTTGGTTTTTCAGCATGATTTGCAACTGTGTTGGTAACCGGCGCACCAGTTACGTTCACAGGAGCAGTCACATTAGTATCGATTGCCATCCTGAAAAATCACACAAACAATTAAATAAAATGTTATAAATCGGTATCTAAGAAATTCAATCGTGATTTCTATAACTTGTACCAAATCTACTTCAAAGAAACTCAATCTTGGTTTCAATAAATCAACAAATCAGTTTAATAGAAACTCATTCTTGGTTTCAATATAAACTGATTAGAACAACTGCTTTAAAACGTTATAGATCTGTAATTCCAATTCTATAAATTAAAATCCGTCTAATAAAACTGATTTCCAAAGAAACTCATTCTTGGTTTCGACATAAAACAGTTTATATATAAAGTCTGTAAATTAAAATCCGTTTAATTAAAACTGATTTCCAAAGAAAACAATCTTGGTTTTGATAGAAAAACAGTTTATATATAAAATCTGTAATAATAATTAATAGTATTAATAAAAGCATTTTTAATTCTGTTACACAAAATCTGTTTTAAGATTGTAGGGAAACTGCAACACTTTTATTAATCAAATCAAATTATATGACAATAAATAAAATTAACAGAAAATAAAATACATAAATTTAAATAACAGACAGAATGGGGTAGAAGCAGAAGACAAACATTATGAACGATAATTAAAATAAAGCAGTAAAAGGTCGTGGTACGTTGCTCGTGTTTAACACGATTCCCTTAAAACAGATTCGTCGTCTGTTTCCTAGGGTACAACGTACAAAGCTGTTGTATAGCCAGACCTGACAAACTTGCCTGAAAAATCACGAAAGTATCTTGCATTTTAGTTCGAAAGGCTTGCCGGAGATCGAATGGTAATTAGAGTTTGCGTTTTTGGTGTGTGTCAAAACTGAATGAGAAAAGTTTAATTTATAGTGAAAACTTATCTTGGCCACCAAGACAAAACATCTGGAAACTTTATTAATTAAGGAAATGAAATCAGCAGCAAAAAGATACCCGCATAGGCTAGCTTTCAGAGCTGCATTCGTGTCCGCAGGTCGGGCGGGCTCGCATGAGTTCAGAAGCTTCAAACTTATTTTGGCCTAGAAATCCTGAAATATGCTCACCCTACGCGCGCACACGTAGGTGTGGGAGCATAACCAACCTAAAGTAAGTTAATATCAAATATCAAGATTCCTATAGAAACACATTCCCACTTCACTCTTTGGGCAATGTGGGATACATATAGATTCCGGCTTTTTGCCTCACTTTGAGACACGATATCTCATTCATATCTACTATAATTTGGATATACTTTAGCTCGTTGCGAAGCTCTCTTAAAGGAGAACGCAAAGCTACCAATCAACACAAATATATGTAACACATAAATACATTAAATATTGTCCAAAGTTTGCAAAAATCATTTTGCAAAACCATTTTTCCAACAATCTCCCACATGAATGGAGATCGATCGAAAACACATGATAGATTCGGCAAAATTTCTGTGGTTAAGTCCTGCATAGGATAGGTAGGTGTAACCCTTTGAACCTTCCCTTGTGAGATGCACTTAGTCTCCTAGATCTGAGTAGACGCGATGTCATTGAACTCAACATCTGTTTACGTAGACGACAATAAACACTCACACAAGATACTTCCTGACCTTGTCAAGTCCTCATAGTCGTGCTCATTATGGTCATGAACACTAGCTTGGTTCTGCAAGAGCTCTTAGGAATTGTGCCCCCCACAATTCCCTTCGAATCGACCCCACTTCTCTCTCACATATGTGATTTCATCCTGAATCATTAAAAAACATATGTTTTGAGATTTCATCTTGAATCATTATGCTTTATGATTTCATCTTGAATCATTAAGCCATATGTTTAACCTCTCAATAAGTTACATTGTTATAGGAATGGACTAGGAAGTTACTATATTAAGTAACTTCCCTACATTAGCGTGACTTCTCCCATATTTCTATGATTAGGTTATCCTATTGAACCCAGATCTTAGGATTTCCAGTCAACTGGTTTAGGTTTTCCTTCATTGAAACTCATTCCTTCAAGGGCTTTAGTCCCATTCCTTTAGATGACTTACTAACTAACTCTCTACTTAAGCCTTTCGTAAGCGGATCCGCGATGTTATCCTTTGACTTCACATAGTCAATTGAGATAACTCCTGTTGAGAGTAGTTGTCGTATCGAGTTATGTCGACGACGGATATGTCTGGACTTTCCATTATTCACTGTGCTATGAGCTCTGCCAATTGCCGATTAACTATCATAATGTATACTAATGGCCGTTACCGGTTTAGGCCACCTTGGTATGTCCTCTACGAATTGACGTAGCCATTCCGCCTCTTCTCCGCATTTATCTAACGCGATAAATTTTGATTCCATCGTGGACTTAGCTATAACAGTTTGCTTGGAAGACTTCCAAGATATAGCGGCCCCTCCTAGTGTAAACACATATCCACTAGTCGATCTAGAATCCTTTATGTTAGATATCCAATTTGTGTCATTGTATCCTTCGATAACAGCAGGATATCTATCATAATGCAGCCCATAATCGCGATTGTATCTCAAATAATGAAGTACCCTAGTCATAGCTTTCCAATGTGCAACACTTGGATTACTAGTATACCTAGTTAGCCTTCTAACAGCATATGCTAAGTCAGATCGGGTACTTGTCATCAAATACATTAACATGCCAATAATTCTTGAATACTCTAATTGGGCAACACCTACGCCACTATTTTTAGATAGATGCAAACCGGTGTCAATTAGAGTTCTACCTAGGTCGAAATCCCTCGCATTATGAGTTTTAAGAATTTTTTTCCACGTAATGTGATTGACTTAACACAAGTTCATTATGAGTTCGTATGATCTTTATTCTAAAGATCACATCAATCAAACCCATATCTTTCATGTTAAACTTTGATTTCAACATGTCTTGAGTAGATTTAATCATCTTGTCGTTACTGCCAATGATAAGCATATCATCAACATATAAACATAAGATTACATATCCACTACTTGTGTCTTTTACATAAACACACTTGTCGCATTCATTAATTTTGAATCCACTCTCTAACATGGTGTGGTCAAACTTTTGATGTCATTATTTTGAAGCTTGCTTTAAGCCATATAATGACTTAACAAGTCTACAAACTTTGCTCTCTTATCCAGGAGCTATGAAACCCTCGGGTTGGTTCATATATATTTCCTCTTCTAAATCTCCATTTAAAAATGCCATTTTCACATCCATTTTGTGAACTTCCAAATTTCTTAATGCGACAATAGCAAGTACCATTCTAAAATTTGAATCTATTTCACTTTTAATGGTTACTTTTCATTGATGCCCTTCTGAGGAAGTTACCGCTTCTCATTAAGACATGGGTTCATTTTATACCATAAAAGAAACGAAATCGAGTCCAAACGATTTCTCGGTTCTTGCCCTTTTGCTTCTTTGCGGTTCAAACATACCATTCACGGCATATCCCTTACCAACATACATTTGATTCTTAGACAAAACAAACTTATCAGACTAAAAAATAAGACGAAAACCAAACTTTTTCAACAGCCAACCGGACATAAGATTCTTCCGAATCTCCAGAACATACAAGACATTAGTCAACTTGAGCTCTTTCTCGGATATCATTTTTAGAATAACATCTCCTATGCCCTTGATATCAGCAGTTGCAGAGTTGCCCATGTACAACTTCTCTCTATTGTCAGCTGCTCTGAAAGAGCGAAACATACTCTTGTCAGCACACACATGACGGGTTGCCCTAGTATCAACCCACCAACCACTGTTGTTAAAACCTACCATGTTAACTTCAAAGATCATGGCAATGACGTTAGACACCATAGCAATCATGTCCACATTATCATTCACCATATTGGCCTGGCGTGGATTCACCCGCTTTGGCATCTTATAATTAGCAGCACGGTGACCTGGCTGGTCACAGTTGTAGCAAGTCCCTTGGAATTTTTGTTTCATAATTCCAGCTTTAGGAGCAAGGTACTCAGCCTTCCATTTGCCCTTCTTGTCATTTTTCTTTTTTCTTTTCCTTTTGCCTTAGAATTAGACTTTGAAGATATCCCAGCATACTCAACCATGTTAGCCTTGGCAGAATCAGGTACATACGTGTTTTTCTAAGCCAGCTTGTTGTCCTCTTTAATATGAAGATGTACAATCAAGTCTTCAACACTCATCTACTTAATCTTATGCTTCAAGTAGTTTTTAAAATCTACTCAGCTTGGAGGTAACTTTTCAATAATAGCGGCAACTTGAAAAGCTTCACTCACAGTCATTCCCTCAGCATGAATGTCGTGTAGTAAAACCTGTAGATCTTGAACCTAGGTTATCACATTCTTTGAATCAACCATCTTGTAATCCAAAAAATGAGCTACCACAAACTTCTTTGTACCAGTATCCTCAGTTTTGTACTTGCATTCCAACAACTCCCATAATTCTTTGGCAGTCGTGGTCTTGCAGTATACGTTGTATAAAGAGTCCGCTAAACCATTCAAAACATAGTTGTGACACAAAAATTCTAAATGTTTCCATGCTTCGACAGCTTGCACAGCCTGTCCATTAGAGGGTTGACCTTCCTTAAGAGGTTCCACCTGAGGTCCAGTCTCGTTTAAGAACCGCACAAGGTTCAAAGTAGTGAGATAGAAGAACATCTTCTGATGCCACCTCTTAAAATTCTGTCCATTGAATTTTTCTTGTTTTTCAGCATGATTTGCACTGTGTTGGTAACCGGCGCACCAGTTACGTTCACATGAGCAGTCATATTAGTATCGATTTCCATCCTGAAATTTGACACACAAACGATTAAATAAACTGTTATAAATTGGTATCTAAGAAATTCAATCATGATTTCTATAGCTTGTACCGGATCTACTTTAAAGAAACTCAATCTTGGTTTCAATGAATCAACTATTTAGTTTAATAGAAACTCAATCTTGATTTCAATATAAACTGATTAGAACAACTGCTTTAAAAAACGTTATAGATCTGAAAATCCCATTCTGTATATTAAAATCTGCTTAATTAAAACTGATTTCCAAAGAAACACAATCTTGGTTTCGACAAGAAAATTGTTACACTTTTATTAATAAAATCTAATTATAATACAATAAATTAAATTAACAGAAAATTAAATACAAAAAATTAAATAACAGACAGAATGGGGTAGAAGCAGAAGACAGACACTATGAACGATAAATAAATAAAAGCAGTAAAACGGTCAAGGCATGAGGCTCGTGTTTAACATGATTCCCTTAAAACAGATTCGTCTTCTGTTTCCCAGGTTACAACGTGAAAGCTGTTGTATAGCCGGACCTGACAAACTTGCCTGAAAAATTACGAAAAGATGTGTGCTCTTGATCGACGAGATTGCTGGAACTTAAAGGCTAAGGAGTTGTGTTTTTTGGGTGTGTCAAAACTGAATGAGAAGGGTTTAATTTATAGTGAAAACTTCTCTTGGTCACCAAGACAGAATATCACCTAAAAAATAAACTGATTTCGATATATCCCATTTATTTTAATTGATTCTGTAAACTTGTGATCAAAGTTAAAATCAGTTCGAAATATTCTATTTAATTCGAACTGATTCTGTTAAACTGTCTCCAAGTTTAAATCTGTTCTAAAAATAAGTGGATACAAAATATGGAGACTTATTAATGGAAATGAAATATGCAGCAAAAATATTCGCACATAGGTAAACTTTCAAAGTTGCATTCATATCTGCAGGTCGCGCGGGCTCGCATGAGTTCAGAAGCTTCGAACCCATTTTAGCCCAAAAATCCTATTTTCTGCAACCCCCCCCCCTTGTGCGCGCGCGCACATAGGTGTGGGGAGCATAACCAACCTAAAGGAATTTGATGGTAGAAACCAAGAATTCTATTTAAACATCTTCTCTTTTCCTTCATGGGGCGATGTGGGATACTATCTCGATCTCCACATTTTGTTTTTTCAAGTGCCGCACTTTGAGACACGATATCTCATTATTCTTAACATCATTTTGGACATACTTTAGCTCGTTGCGAAGCTCTCTTCAAGGAGAATGCAAAGATACTAAATAATGAAAATATATATATAAATACATATATTAAATAGTATCTAAAGTTTGTGAAAATTCATTTCCAACAACCATTTTTCCAACAATCCCCCACATGAATGGAGATGAGTTAAAAATACATAAAAGTTTCTGCTAAATGTTTGCGGTTAAGTCCTGCATAGGATAGGTAGGTGTGACTCTTTGAACCTTCCCTTGTAAGATGCACTTAGTCTCCTAGATCTGAATAGACGTGATGTCCTTGAACTCAACATTTGTTTACGTAGACGACAATACACACTCACATAAGACTTTACGTGACCTTGTCAAGTCCTCATAGTCGTGCTCGTTATGGTAATGAACACTAGCCTGGTTATGCAAGAGCTCTTGGTAATTGTGCCCCACATAATTCCGTTCGAAGCGACCCCACTTCTCTCTCACATAGGTGATTTCATCTTGAATCATTAAAAACATATATTTTGTGATTTCATCTTGAATCGTTATGTTTTGTGATTTCATCTTGAATCATTAAAGCCATATGTTTAACCTCTCAACAAGTCACATTGTTATAGGAATGGACTAGGAAGTTACTATATTAAGTAACTCCCCCACATTAACGTGACTTCCCCCACATTTCTATGATTAGGTTGTCCTATTGAACCCAGATCTTGGGATCTCCAGTCAACTGGGTTAGGTTTTCCTTCATAGAAACTTATTCCTTCAAGGGCTTTAGTCCCATTCCTTTAGATGACTTACTAACTAACTCTCTGCTTAAGTCTTTCATAAGCGGATCCGCGATGTTATCCTTTGACTTCACATAGTCAATAGAGATAACTCTTGTTGAGAGTAGTTGTCGTATTGAGTTATGTTGACGACGAATATGTCTGGACTTTCCATTATACATTATGCTATGAGATCTGCCAATTGTTGATTGACTATCACATTGTATACTAATGGTTGTTACCAGTTTAGGCCACCTTGGTATGTCCTCTACGAATTGACGTAGCCATTCCGTATCTTCTCTGCATTTATCTAACGCGATAAATTCTGATTCCATCGTGGACTTAGCTATAACAGTTTGCTTGGAAGACTTCTAAGATATAGCGTCCCCTCCTAGTGTAAACACATATCCACTAGTCGATCTAGAATCATTTATGTCAGATATCTAATTTGCATCACTGTATCCTTCGATAACAGTAGGATATCTATCATAATGCAGCCCATAATCGCTATTGTATCTCAAATAATGAAGTACCTTAGTCATAGCTTTCCAATGTGCATCACTTGGATTACTAGTATACCTACTTAGCCTACTAACAGCATATGCTAAGTCAGGTCGAGTACCTGTCACCAAGTACATTAACATGCCAATAATTCTTGAATACTCTAATTGGGCAACACCTACGCCTCTATTTTTAGATAGATGCATATTGGTGTCAATTGGAGTTCTAGCTTGGCCGGAATCCCCCGCATTATGAGTATTAAAAAAAAAATTCCATGTAATGTGCTTGACTTAACACAAGTCCATTATGAGTTCATATGATCTTTATTCCAAGGATCACATCAGTTAAACCCATATCTTTCATGTCAAACTTTGATTTCAACATGTCTTTAGTAGATTTGATCATCTTGTCGTTATTGCCAATGATAAGCATATCATCAACAAATAAACACAAGATTACATATCTACTACTTGTGTCTTTTACATAAACACACTTGTCGCATTCATTAATTTTGAATCCACTCTCTAAAATGGTGTGGTCAAACTTTTGATGCCATTGTTTGGGAGCTTGCTTTAAGCCATATCATGACTTAACAAGTCTACAAACTTTGCTCTCTTGTCCAGGAGCTATAAAACCCTCAGGTTGGTTCATATATATTTCTTCTTCTAAATCTTCGTTTAGAAATTCTGTTTTCACATCCATTTGGTGAACTTCCAAATTTCTTAATGCGGCAATAGCAAGTACAATTCTAATCGAGGTTATTCACATAACAGGCGAATAAGTATCAAAGTAATCTAGTCCTTCACGTTGTCTATATCCTTTGATTACCAATCTTGCTTTGTACTTATCAATGGTGCCATCGACTTTCATCTTCTTTTTGAAGATCCATTTTTAGCCTAGTAGTTTACAACCAGGAGGTAAATCCATGAGCTCCTATGTATGATTTTGTAAAATAGAATATATTTCACTTGTAATGGCTTCTTTCCATTAATGCCCTTTCGAGGAAGTTACCGCTTCTCGGTAAGATGTTGGTTCATTTTCTACCATAAAAGAAACAAAATCAGGACCAAACAATTTCTCGGTTCTTGCCCTTTTGCTTCTTCGCGGTTCAACCTCTTCTTCCTCGAGTTGATCTAATCTTTTACAACTCCATAGGCAGAGTACCTAACCATTGTAGTAGTAGTATAGGCAAGACTCGGGGGGTTGTTATCGTTCTTTAGGGGAATAGGTTGGGAAGGCTTGATCACGATCTAACAGAATTTTAGGGGTTGAGAGAAGATTATTTTTGTGTTTTTATATTTTTGAGAAAGCAGTAAATCATATATTTGAGAGGTTTGGTTGGTTTTAGCTATTAAACTAAATATACTAAGCTACTGGTGATAACAATAAGATAAAAGATTGTATTCATTTAATCATGTATTACTCCCTAGATTGCTTCTCCTAGTGTTGTTGCTTTGTCACATTTGTGATGATCTATGTAACTATTTCCTAAGTCATGAGTGAATTACACGAACCCGTCGTCTATTTAATATTCCATTAAGGCAACGCACAAGTAAGGTAGTATGAATACTATTACAAGGCCCCTAAGAGTATATTAAATGCATTTGAAATATATTAAGAGTGGATCAACCATATAAGGGGCAAGGTAGTATGAAGACTGTTACCCTATTGTATCCTTTCTACACAATCATGTTTTCCTAGACATATCAACAGCGATACAGACAAAAGCTGGTTTTCTAAGACCTAACATGCATATTCATCACAAGAAGAAACACCATTAAGATCTACATTCTAGGTTTCAAGCAATCATAAATGAACATAATAAGGAG
>BQNB010203459.1:0-10761 GCA_026074375.1 Tanacetum coccineum | reverse complement strand
TTTCTTGGCGACTTTGGACACTCTCCGATGAGATGATTTGGATCTCCACACCTAAAGCATTTTCTTTCACTTTTACCATTTTTGTCATCTCTACTTCTTTGCAATGACTTTCTTTCATCTCGTGGTTGTCTTACGAATCTTCCTCGTCTTTTGAAGAATTTCTTGAATTCTTTCACGGCCATGACGTATTCTTCGTCTTCACTTTCGGAGGTCGAGCTATCTTCATCACTAGATTCCTTTTTAGCCTTCAAGGCAAGAGATCTACTTTGTCCTCTTTTGCCTTTGACCATAATCTTTCTTTATTATTACTTCATAAACTTTCAAGTTTCCAATAAGTTCGTCGAGTGATAGTGATGTCAAATCTTTCAACTCTTCAATAGCCATAACCTTTACGCGCCATTTAGGATGAAGTGCCCTAAGAAATTTCCTAACATAATTCTTGCTAGAAAAACCTTCATCAAGTGCTTTTAGACTAGTAATAATAGTGTTAAATCTAGCAAATCCATTATCTATCGATTCCTTTTCCGGAATCATAAATTGTTTATATTGTTGAACAAGAAGATCTATTTTATTATCTTTGACTTGACTATTACCTTGGTGAGTGATTAATAAAGTATCCCAAATTTCTTTTGCGGTTTTACACATAAAAATTCTTTCGTATTCTTTACGTGGCAAAGCATTATAAATAACCATTTTAGCTTCATTATTTTTAGCAAGTTTCTTTTTGAGATCATCGCTTTGTTTGTCAAATGGTACAATTTCATCCTTTTTAGTTTCGGGATTATTTTAAATGGGAGAAAAATCACCATAGGTAATAATATGCCAAAGATCTGGATCTTTTGATTTCACATAAGTTTCGAATCTATTTTTCCAATAAATAAATCCGTCACTTTCAAATAATGGTGGTCTTTCCATAGATTGCCCTTCTAAATATTTTTCCGATTCCATAGATCGACTCAAGTTTTAAAATACAATTTATTTTAAAAATCTTGTTTGACGTGGCTTCTGATACCAATTGTGGAAAACTAGAAGGGGGTTGAATAGTTTACCGCTTTTTAATTTAATGTATCGTTTGTTTATAAAAACTTAGATTCGACTTTATGTGATCTCAATATGTGCACAATATGAACAATACAACTAAGCAAATAAATGATAACAAGATATAAAATAAATGTGTAAGACAAGAGATAAGAGTTAGAAAGATCAAACCACAACACAAGGATTTATAAAGGTTCGGTAATGAAACACCTCTTCGCCCTACTCCACTCCCCGAGTACCAAACTCGAGAGTTATCTTCACTATGTCAACAAACTCCCTTTAGGCGGAGAAAACCGTACACAAGTAGCTTACACCAATTTCCGACACAAAGCCAAATGTCGAGTTCTAATCTTAGCTAGAACCAATCTATCACACACCTTGTATTTTGAGTACTAAAATACTAACCGCACTATCAACTCTTCACTTCACCTAAACTCTAACACGATCACCCCGATCTAATTATACTTTCTATGATCACCACGATCTAACTATTACACACAACTACACAATATACACAAATGATTTACAAAATATGATACAATCGTAACTATGTTACGATAACACAAACTAAGCTATAATACTTCGTAACTTGATGGTAGGAAGTATTCTTCTCTTGCACTCGATGATCTAAGCTTGAATCACTTGGAAACAAATGTTTAAGATTAAATGATCAAAGGATTGTAGGTGATGTATAAACTGATTTTAGACAGAAGAGAATAAGTGCAAAAAGTGAGAAAATCAGTTGAGAATAGTCTGCTATTTATAGGCAAAGCTGGGAGCCTTTTGGACTGGCCGGCCCTTAGCTCCTATGCCGGCCTCCTTATCACTAAAGGGGCCGCCCTTATATTTAAGGGGGCCATCCTAGGCCAGACGCTCTTTTTTTTGTCTTTTCCAGGGGAGGTGTTTCCTGGATCAAATATAGCCCGTTTTTATGTGGAAAATTTGAATTCAAAAACATTTATTTTGAATAAACATTTCTTATAAATGAAAAAATGTTTTGTATAAGTTATAAAAATGTTTGTAACATTTTATAAAAAATGTGAGGTTGAATAAAATTCATTTGATCATAAAATGCATTAAGCATTTAAATATTCGAAATGGAAATTTAAGACTAATTACGTGTTTACGTTTTTAATTTTACATTGAGCCTTTTTACATTTTGTGATTATCAAAACGTAAAGAGGTCGAAAAATATTATTAACGATTTTAGGCATTATTTCTTCAACAGGCGTAATTTTCATCAAGTATTATTATAACATAAAAAAAATATTTAAGGTGAAATTTGAAATATAAAAACTTAAAAAGTCAAAGAGAGAGTAATAACTTAACCAAGATACATTGAACATTAAAACTCGGCAATCTATCATATGAACTGACATCAACAAACTTCACACATAAAAATTACATATTACAGAGTATGTTATAGATAAAAAATGGTCCTTAATAAAGTCTACAAGAGCAGTAGCATCAAATGAGCAAGCGAATGAATACTTGAAAATCACAAGAGGTCTGAGACCCAAACGAATCATTTGTGTAAAAAGCTTATCATGTTATATAGAAGGATATGTTGAGGAGCAAAATTTATCACTAACCCATGAGTCCATAATACTCTTTGCAATCACGTGAGACACCACCTCCTTAATTTTGTTAGCATTGCCAAGAAAGATATATATATACAACAGATAGAAAGTTAACATTGTTGGGGTGTTGGCATTGTATGATTGTATACAGAATCTAACATTATTTATAAACTTTAATAATATAGGACAAATTGGGAATAATTTTTTATAGATAAGTAAGGTTGGTTGAAAAACCATATGTGATAGCACACAGGTGACAGTAACAATCGATATACAGGTTAAGTTCTAAGTATGTTCAGATAACTAACTGAAAAAAAATTAGTTCAAATAAAAATGGGTTGAATTATTGAATGAATCAAACGGGTCAAATGTGGTGAAAAACATTAGTTCAAATAAAATGGGTAATCAAAGTGGAGAACACACCTCCTTAATTTTGTTGGCATTGCCTAAGAAAGATACATAATATATACATCAACACGGGTTAATGGCAATATATTAGTAAACCGTTACTTTCCTTTTGAAGCCATTATCAGATAGGAACTCCAAAAAGTCTCACTATACCCATCTGAACTTTAATATGGAACTCATCTGATATCAGCATATTGACCATTTTTTTTATTCAAAATTCACGTCTCATGTGACACTGTACATGTCTTGTCTACTTCTTTTAGCAGCGTTAGGTTCCATGTCAGCCCCTAATTAACACCGTTAGGTTGTCTTACCTAATAAATAAACATATAAAACACTACTCTAATCGCAAAAAACTCTTTCGGTGATTGTGTTTTAGGGGCTTACATGGAAAAACCTAAACGCTCTTAATCAAAAGGGATTTGCATGTAATTGTGTCTCATGAGTGAATTTTGTAATGGAAAAAATTGGTCAAGTTGCTTATTATTGGATCAGTTCATATAAAGTTCGGATGGGTATTGTGAGACTTTTATAGAGTTCATATCTGATAATGGTGCTCTTAATGAAGAAAGTACGTTTATCGCTATTATAATGCCTATTAACCCTGTTTTTACAAACAGTAGATTGTTAGAACATTGTTTGGGGTGTATTTATAACAATATATATATATACAACAGATAGAAAGTTAGACATTGTTGGGGTGTTGGCATTGTATGATTGTATACAGAATCTAACATTATTTATAAACTTTAATAATATAGGACAAATTGGGAATAATTTTTTATAGATAAGTAAGGTTGGTTGAAAAACCATATGTGATAGCACACAGGTGACAGTAACAATCGATATACAGGTTAAGTTCTAAGTATGTTCAGATAACTAACTGAAAAAAAATTGGTTCAAATAAAAATGGGTTGAATTATTGAATGAATCAAACGGGTCAAATGTGGTGAAAAACATTAGTTCAAATAAAATGGGTTGAATGATCAAACGAGTCAGGAGTTGTCCAAAACGTGACGTTATAGTGCTAACAAGTTATAAAACTATTTGAAGTACGTATATGTGAAAACCAACCATGGGGTCGCTAAGAGACGCATACGACTCCGCCACTCCGGGCTATCCAAAAGCATAGTCGGGCTATCCAAAAGGATAGTCGCCTTGAGATTAGTCGGCTTGCAATGTGTCAATGTCGAGTCGGAAACCAAATAAATAATAAAAAAAATGATAAAAAGAAAGAGACGCATATTCTAATGAGCAACTTAACAACACCTCCTGCAACTCATGAGCATGCGTTGAACACACACTAGCTGATCACATCATTCATGACAACAATAAATTCAAGATAAAGAGTACCTCCCACCAATATTCATGACAGCACACTATTCACATGAACATCGAAATTGCTTTAGTTCATACTCTCTAAAAGACACTCAGCCTTACATCTTTCACATGCATTTTGAGCCAATAACGTACGCGAAAAAGGATCTGGTTTCAGTGTTGCCAGTTATCAATGTTATGCAAGAAAATACTAACATGTTTAGATCAAAGGAAAATTGCTAAATGCAATCTCCTGAAGAAGACCAGAAAAATCCTTTAGACCTTGATGATGGTTTATGCATGTTCATAAAAAAATTGACAAAATATGAGACTTTCAAAATTCAATAACTTGTAAAAATAATATTACAGAACTTGAACCACTGTAAGAAATTGATAACAAAGAAGAATAAAAGTGCTTCTTATTACATAATTACTCTGAAGAATACACAAGTATAACGAGCACAATTCATTACCACATATATATGGGTTTTCCCGGTTTATTAGAGTTAGGAAACTTGTGTCGCTCCTTAAATCCATTTGTTTATTAGTAAAACACCCCGAAAAAGAAAACCCGGCGGGCTGCTTCTATAAAAAGAGTAAGCACGCCGCTGCCTCTTTGAAAAACCCCAATCCCTAAACCCTGAAGCACGCGGTATAATTATTTCATTTTTAGAATTGTAAACGACTTGAGAATGTTTGACCAAAACCCCATTTGGCAGGGACAATGTTTGTAAAGGTTTTGGTGACACCATCAGTGGTTGTGACCATGAACGACAAAGATTGACCATCAAGATATGAATTTGATTGCCAGTTAGCTCCCCAATTCCTGGACATTGACAGCCATCCGGTTTTTGACCCCTTGATCTTCACGGATTTAACTGCTCCGGCCCCTCCAACATTGGTGATCAAAACAAGCTCAAAGTAGTCTCTTCCGTTTATTGTGAATCTAACTCCACCATGTTTCTTACATGGTACTCTGAAATCAATCAAACCGAAGACATTAGTACTAAGAAAATGCCGATTAGTGTCATAAATTATTAATGAAAGTGGTGTATGTGCCACAAATATTTTTGTTAGACTTAGTGGCACTTCATACTTTGAGCATGCGTGATAAATAAAATGGAAAAGAGGGATGACCTTTGGTATATAATGGGGACGATTCCACCAGCATAAATGCCAATTTTCTCCCAAGCAGGCTGAGCCATATCGAAATGTTGGAGTGGTGGGTTGCACCAACCTCCAGCATCATTAGCTTGAGCGTAATTTGGTGGGCAAAAGTTTGTTGCGGTGATGGTCACAGACACTCCTTTCCTGCACCACTTTGGGTTCGCCTTGTAATCACATATAATCTTATAGCACTGGCCGCAAGCAGCTCCATCGTTGAAAAGAGCAGTACTCAATGCAGCAGTTCTAGTACCGTAACCACTTGAGTATAAGTTGCCATACCCACACGCACCCCCTGCATAAAACACACTGATATATAAGTAACAAGCCCGAGCCATGTCTAGTGTACCCAACTACAAAAAAATGTTATGATGTCCCCAAAGGTAAACGATATGAGAGGCATTTTTCGCATTGGTTAAGGTTGTACTACATGTATTCATGTTGCACTCAGGTGGCTTGACAATATGTGCTAATGTCATGCAATATCTTATGGGATTTGGTTTATTTATTTTGAGAAAAAGTAAAAAGTTGCAACGTCTTTTATAAACATGCATGCATAAATTAGCTTGAGCATAATTTCGCAACATCTCAAAGTAATGAGACCGAAAAAGGCCACTATGCAAATACATTATTTTAGCTACAAGAAAAAAGCATACCCATTGTCCCCGAAGCATCACTGCCTCCATAAAAGGTTGCATGAGCTCTTTTCCATCCTGAAGCTGTAAAAGCGTCCGCATAAACGAATAGAAAACAGATAGCGGATAGCAGAAGAATGCATATTTTCGCCATCTTTGATACGCAAAGGAGATGAAGCAAATGTAGATTTGAATAAGAAGAGGATGATGGTTAGAAGATTAGAGGAAGAGCTACTTATATAAGGAGTTAAGGACCAACCCAAGAAGCATCACATGTACATCTGCAAGTAGAGAATGCTAAGAGGCTTTAATTAATATTATTTTTAATTTGATTTATTTAATTAATTAAAAATAAATAAAATTATCCCTGCAACAAGGCGAAGAAATTCTGAATCTGGTTCAATCATTCCCACGTTCTATCTAATTATTTGTCTATATACCATTCACATGGCTGAAGAGCCGTGAATGGATCAAACGCACAAGCCTATTTGCTTCTATCATGCTGTTAACATTAATATGAAAATTACTTCATTCATTTGACATCCACTTTTAATAAATTTATTTGTATACTGCCTAGTAAAGTATATTTTCTCCATGCAGGTTGTTGTTTGAAGTAGTCAATATACTATCGGGTAGGAGTGTGAGTGTCTACATCATATATCCAAATACCATGCGCTAGCGGCATTGATTATTGTTGTTGTTTTATGTTTCCATGATGAATGATGTCTCAAATCAATATCGTCAGAAGTTTTTTTTGCATCTGTTATATATGGAGTACAAAATAGATACGTTAATTGTAACTTAAAAGCTTGCCAAGAATAGACATATCGTAATTTCTACGATGGGAACAAGTAAGAAGTAATTTCTTATTACCGTAGGAGTCACTTAAAAAATGAGAACAACGTGAATGATCCTAGTAACAAAAGTAGTCATGTTCTCATAGTATCGCCAAAACAGCACCATATTTAAATAGTAAAACACAGTGCAGAAAAACAGTTATACTCTTCATAATTAGGGACAACATAAGTCGACTCATCGACAAGTGTTGCATTTAGATCTTTATAATTTGTTTATGATAATTCTCTCTAACACTATGTAACCTTTTTTTTTATCACAAGAACAAACCTTTTGCTGCAACAAAAGATACAAAGATTGTGTATAATGACTCATGACCCACATTGGTATAGTAAAAAAGCCTTAAATAACTGATTTCACAAGCACAATGTACTTTTAATGTTTTGTGTTGTTGCTTGATGAAGGGAAAATGCATTAAAAAGATATATTAAAGACTGGGTCAAGGGAATATAGTTGCTTAAAAGGATATAAATCACATGGCTTTAGTTTGACCTTTTGTGGATCCAAATTCTGATAAAGTTAACATATGCACTGCATATCATATTTTACATTTATGTTGTAAGGTGTCATTATGTTTTTTGCAGAGTTTTGGAGGGAAGAAAACAAATATAGGATTCAAGATCCCTTGCAAATGATATATAGTTGCACAAAATAATCCACATTCTTAAGGTTTGGCATGTACTTACTTTTAAAGATACTTGAGTTGCTCACATGATTAACTTGGATACCTGAAAAAAAATCTTTTTGATCGCACATAATTAAACAACAAATTCTTTTTGCTATCAGCCAAAAATCCAAAATCCAAATGAATATGGATTTTATGAATGAAACCAGGGTTTTTGTAAAGGGTAAAAGTTATAAATACTTTATGTACTCGCCAATTTAACTCATTATGCTTTGTGAATTTTTAAACCATTCATTATACATCACCGCTGTGGGTAATTTGGTCATTTCATCCATCTTAATCCTCTACATTATAACTCCACTACATACATTAAAATTCCGGCGGAGTAAAAAACAAGATTCCGACCAAATAAATTTTCTTATACAGGGGGGAAACCCAACGATGACATTAATAAAATTATGGGATGTGTTCTAATACCACAAAACATTTTTAAATACCACAAAACACTTTTTGTTCTTGTTCCTCTCTCTCAACCTGCGACACCCTCAAAAACAAGAATCAAGAACCCGTTTGTCAAGCAAAAGGTAAAACTAGAAATGTGTTTATTGTCATCTATATAACCAATCTTTAAAGGGAATTCGTTTAAAACAGTCTAAATCGCTCGAAATCACTTAAAACGAATTAGGGTTCATGAAATCAAAGTTGAGTTTAAGAAAAATTAACCATGGGGTTAATGATCTCTTAGGTGTATATAAGCTAGTTCTAATCCAGTTTTGAATGGGTTGAATCCATGTGTGTGTAATGAGTGATTTTTGATGCGTTTTTTTTCTTTCAAAAATCTTATAGGGTATGTTTAAGGTTGTAGGTTTGTGATATTTGATGTTCATGGAGCCCTTGATGCCTTAGGAACACTTTGTTGATAGGTTGTATCACAAATTAAATATGGTTTAATTGTTTGGATGGCCGGAGGTGGTGGTTCTGTTGGCGGGTGGAGGTGGTGATGATGGCCAATGAAGAAGACAACGAAGTCAAAGGGTAAAAATGTCTTTTAATGTGAGTCAAAGAAATTATTAAGCATAATGAGTCAAAATTGTGATGTATAATGAATGGTTTAAAAATTCACAAAGCATAATGAGTTAAATTGGCGAGTACACAGAGTATTTATAGCCTTTGCCTTTTTGTAAACGACATTATGACATAAACATAAACCGGGTAGGATTGGGAATTAATGGGTATTCAGTAGGCTTGAAACACGACATATGGACATGGTTAAATGTTCTGACTTATCAACCCGTGTATACTCTTAAAAGTTTATAAATAAAATTTATATTAAGTAAGATAGGTCGTCTCGCCAACCTATTTAACTTGTGTAATCCGTTTTAGAGGTGCAAAAAAATCGGTTAAAACTGGTTTCCGGTTTTTAGAAAACCGGTTTAAAAAAAACCGGTTTTTCTAATAACCGGTTTCGGTTTTTTCGGTTTTTCCGAAATCGGTTTTTTTCGGTTATAAATGTTCGGAATCGGTTTTTTTCGGTTATAAATTTTCGGAATCGGTTTTTTACCGGTTCGGTTTTTTTCGGTTATAAATGTTCGGAATTGGTTTTTATACCGGTTCGGTTTTTTTCGGAATTTAAAACTTCGAACATTTATTTAATAAACTTGTTAATTATCAAACATTTAATTAAACAATACACCGGAAACATACTAAACAAATACAATCATAACTTTTTATTTGCACCGGAAACATACTAAAAAAATACAACCATAACTTTTATTTAAACAATACAATTATACAACTAAAAATATATAAATACTAATACATTTCGAGCTTCGGCATGGCCATCACCCGAAAACATATTAGTGTACTCAAGTATGTCGAGCTTCGGCATTGCCATCACCCGTTATACTCAATCCATTAAATCTTCCAAAAAATCTTCTACATCTACGTGTTCAATATCTAAGTCTTCAAACTCACCTTCATCTAATTCGGTATTCGGAGGTGATATCCCTAAATCAACTTCTTCTCTTGCTATAGTTTCTTCAACGTCTTCTAATATCGGACCTTCCAACGATGTTTCATGTTGTACCCTATCTACTCCGTCCAAATAATCTTTCAAACATACACATACTTCCACGGATTCGGGGGTTAGTCTTGACCTTCTTTCCGATATAATTCTACCGCTAATAGAAAAGGCCGATTCGGAAGCTACCGTCGAAGCTTGGACCGTTAATAAGTCACGAGCCATAGCGGATAAAATTGGAAATTGGATTTCCCTTTCTTTCCACCAAGCCAAAATGTCAAAGTTTGTAAACTCTTCGGGCCTTAAAGTTATTAAAAAGTTTGTAGCCATATATTGTCCCAACTCGCTTGTTGGGGCCGATGTTCGTTGACGCTTTGTAGCGTCTTCAAATAAACTATTATAAAGGTTTATATTAATGTCACTTGCCATTCGGGACGATCCGGCCCGCATTTGATCAACAATTGGGTTTTGTATTTGACCATATTTTGTTGCATAAATTCCAAATAATTTTTTAAAGTTATCGTTAAATATAAAAATTTGGGAGTTTATATAGTTGGGGTCGGGGTTGTCAGCGTCTAACCCAAAGGATAAGTCTAAATTGTTCATTATTCTTGTTATTAAAAGTTCTACGCCTCCAACATTTAAACATGGATTAAGTGCGGCGGAACAAGTAAAAACCAAAGGTAAATTAGCAAAATATTTTACAAATTTCTTTTTTATAACTTTAACCATTAGTTGTAGGGTGTCGGTTGATATTAAAATTTATATTTTAACATCTCTTTTTAATGTTGTACCACATATTTACCAAGTCAAATCATCATTCATCAATACCACCAGTTGAAATGATTTTTACTTAAATCATAAGAAACTGAATTTTTTTTTAACAGCGAGTTATTACAGTTACTAAGTTAGTTATTCGATTCCATAGTCAGAAGGAAGTCCATGCCAACCACGAATAATAATTAGTGATTCGATTCCACAGTACATACCCAGAAGGTAGTCACTGTCAGCCTCAAATCGACGCATCTATGGGGCAGAACCCCACATATTCCCATCTTGAAAGAAAACCCCCACGGAGAGACTCGAATCTGAGACCTCTCGCATGTGGTAACAACCTCC
>BQNB010203458.1:0-10761 GCA_026074375.1 Tanacetum coccineum | reverse complement strand
TTTGTCTAACCTAATGAGTTTGGGTCTGGGCCTAAGGCCTGCAGACTAATAATCATAGGCCTTATATTATAGAGTTTCATGGCTTGTTTCTTCTTCCTGTGTGTCGACTTGCAGCCTAACACAAGAATAACAAGGTTGTTATTCTTCTAACAAAGATTAATGGATTACGTTTTTCCAACATATTCCCCCCTAATCTATTAATCTTTGTGTCTTCCATCCTCCTGTTCTTGATGCCTTCTTCAAACCCTTTAAAACTAGATTTAAAGCTTGATGTCTTATATTTGAAACTTTCTTCCAAAACTGCTCGATCTTTTCTTGGTGCTTGATTATCATCAAAAAATCTTATTGATGAAGATGCTTGGCAAATATATCTTTTGCCTCTTCTACAATTCATGTAGGCATGCAAAGAATAGTGTCGTGTTCTTCCTTGGGCACCCTTGCAGTTTTCTTGACGGATTCGTCGTCTTCTTGGTTAAACACCGGATTGGTGTTGTAACCGGTTCTAAAGTTTCTTCTTTAATTCGACATCTCTTTCTTCTTCAAATAGCATCCATGGTTGCGTTCTTTAAAAGAAAAACGCAGGTTGAATCTTGAATAATGGTTGAACATGAATTGTTGTGTTGTTTGATCCCTTGGCTCTGATACCATGTTGAGAATTCACAGGTTCTGATGGGGAAGGGTTTCCAGGATCGATCTTGATCAAACAAGCATCATGCCAATAATCATCATCATACAAGAATAAAAAAGAACAAAAGAAGATGGGGTTTGATCCCTTAATGAATCTGATATTAAAAAGTGAAAGGGATAGTTTGTTTACAGAGATCCCAATCTATATATACATAATGAATCGGTATAGTGAAGGGATGTGATGGTTTTGAGAGACCAACCAACGTGCCTTTTCACTTATAACCGTTTGTCTAACCTAATGAGTTTGGGCCTGGGCCTAAGGCCTGCAGACTAATAATCATAGTCCTTATATTATAGAGTTTCATGGCCTGTTTCTTCTTCCTGTGTGTCGACTTGCAGCCTGACATAAGAATAACAAGGTTGTTATTCTTATAACAAAGATTAATGGATTACGTTTTTCCAACAATAATGTGCAGGATAATTAGGGCCATCTCTACTTTCTAAAACAGCCGCCAATGAAGATCCTGCAATTTATGTATGTTAAATATGTCATAATACAAGAACTATTCATATTTAACATATAACTAATATTAGACATGAGTTGAACCAAACATCCATGGTATGAGTCCCATTCACACAATTTGATGCTTTATCACGAGACAATTCTTCTACTGGCATGTATCACTGCCCTTTTGGGAAATGATCACCCTCATACCATAAGCATGAGTAGACAATTCTTCTACTGGCATGGCACATTGACCAAAAGTACTAAACATAAGATGAACATTAATATTCTAAATTGCAACATATATAATGGCCATTAAGTTTGATCCAACAGTAATTTAATTTATAGAAATAAAAAGGTAATGGAAAGCATGTATAGAACAAAATCTGTAGCCATCATTATGTTAGTTAGATTTTCTCTTTTCGTATCCTGTTTGGTTATATTACTGTTTCGATGTTGTAGATGCAAAGGGAGTTAAAAGTATATGAACTTTGGAAGTGAGAGATTTTGAGTTCAGAATACCTGAGACGGAGACCATACGAGTTTACTAATCACATTCGCTGCAGCCTCTCTGAATCTTTCAACAGAAGCAAACCATTGTCCAGTTGCCTAAAAAATCATAGGATTTTTTGTTCACCAATCATACGGATACTTGTGCTCTAAATATAGAAAATGATGACATTTAGTTTAGATGAATTCTGTGGTAATAAAGGGTCTCATTAACATGATCAATTTACAGCAGACATTAACGGTTGGTATGCAACTCAATTTAACACATAATCACTTACAAAACCTACAGCCAAACACCATGACCCTATCACGTAATTTCATCGAGAAATATGATGCACGCGTATCGACTAATGACACAGTTCATCTCTTTGTTCCTTCTCTTGTTTAAGCAGGTGCAAAACATGTTTATGCTGTGGAAGCATCTGTAAATGGCTGACTCTGCTCGAAAGCTTAATTGCTAGCATGGGAATCCTCATTTATCACAAAGAATTACGGTTAGTGCCTTTTCTTAGTACAAACTAAGCTACTTGTTGGATGTCTTATCCTTTGGGTATTCTTTGCATCGAAATGTAGGGTTATCAAAGGCAACAAAACCATTATTACAAGGGTTTGACTTGACAGCTTTAAAAGGAACTGCATTTCATGGATATTTTTAACAGGTTGGTCTTCGTTGCATACATAACAAAATAAGCCAACATATTTGCCATTGATGTTAACATGGGGTAGTATATTTTAATCTTTTATGTTCAATGATCACAATCCTGAACAGTATGCTTGTACTTTTCATCTCTTCGCTTTCTTCCTAAACAATGGAATACGTTATTCAGGTAAAACTCATATGATCTGAATGCAGATAATGATGACAGTTTGATCTGTTTCTTATGGCAACTAACTCACACACGCATGTCCCTATGATTGTAGATGAGATGATAGGGGTACCTCTGATAACCGCTAGGGAATGGGTTTGTTAGTGACAATTTTGATGTTGCCGGTTATCCTTGTGTACTAGCATGTTATAAATGTCTTAATAAAGTATATTATAAATGTCTTAATAAAGTGTGTACTATCTTATAAGACACCCAATTTTGATGTTCTGGTTATCCTTGTGTACTAACATAGACCTTCGTGTTGACTGAATACATACAAAAGGCACTTCTCAGTGACAGTGATAGAACTTGAATAGTTTTTGTAGGATAAGATTAATGAATACTGTAAACATAAGTACCCAACAAGCAAATGATATATAATAGTAACCATATGATACAACAACAACAACAACATACCCAATCCTGCAAAAGCGAGGTATGGGGGAGGTAAAATGTAGACAGATCCTACCCCTACTTCCAGGATAAATCGGGAAGTAGAGAGACTGCTTCCAGGGGACCTCCAACCAGTGTACGTGTGCATAAGGGCGTTGCTCCATGCAAAGAACGAAAACATATCACAATCACACACAAGCAAAGGGAAGGGATCAACACAAAAACATAAGAGAGAGCACAAGTAAACAAGCATTAAACATACAAAACCGAGGAAAAAGAACCAACAACCAAACACTCGCAGGGCATAAGAGAAGCACACGGAAAGACCAGAGAAAACACAAGCAATGACAAGAGAACAAGCAAACACATAGAAGCATCCAAGCAAAAACACAAACAACCGGCATATAAGCACAAAACCCATCATAGAGCGAACATACACACAAAAGAGCAAAAGCCAAAACAAAACCACATACAAAGACAAGAAGCATCACAAAAGGGAAACACAACGCTAATAAAACATAAGATCAAACAATCTAGAAAGCTACCTACTCGAAATGTAAAGGGCAAAAGACACAAACAAAACTAAGACTAAGGCGAAAGGAAAGGGGAGCTAAACGCCTAAGGAAAAGACACGCGTAAGGGAAAGCTATGGGGCTCTATATTTAAGGGCCAAGCCAACAGGGAAAGAAAAACAAGTTATGAGGCACAAGAACCTAAAACACGCTAGAGGCAAAGCTACCAAGAAGCTCCTAAAAGTCTAAGCGCAAGACCTACTCAACTACCTATACCTCCTACCCGCTAAACCAAATTCTATCTAAGGGCCAAACAAAAGGGGAAGAGCCTAACACGCACAAGATACAAAGCTACTAAGAAGCTCCTACCTACCTAACGCAAGACCTATTCATAGACGTACTACTCATACCCGCTAATCCTAATTATATCTCTTCACGCATTCCTATCAGAGGTCATGTCCTCGGATAAAAGAAGTTCTTTCATGTCCTGCTTTAGTCTATCCTCCCATCTAAGTTTAGGTCTACCACTTCTCCTCAAGCTGTCGACAACGAGAGCTTCAACTCTCCTAACCGGCGTTGTTTGTGGTCTCCTCTTGACATGACCAAACCATCTCAACCTTCCTTCCCTCATCTTGTAGATTATAGAATCCACCTCAAGTTTTGCTCTGAAAGCTCCGTTCGGAATCATGTCAAGCATGGTTTTACCACAAGTCCACCTCAGCATTCTCAATTCTGCCACTTCCACCCTGTTCCCTTGAGCTTTCGTGATCGGCCAACACTCTGAGCCATATGATCAATTCAATAATTGTGATTTCAAACATGTGCGTACAAAGATATTGAGATGATAACTATAATGGTGTACGGTAACACTCCAATAGCTGATAACAAGATTATCCAAGAGATGCCGAAAATGCCATTGCATTTATGACTTTATACATATCGAACACATACACTCGACGCAAAAATGACTATTTTACACTCTTCTCAAGCTAAAACTACAACCAAACACTCGCCAAAAAACCCAACTCTTATAAAGCCAATAAAAACATATAAACCTTAAACTCTATAACCATTCAAGAATTACCAACTTTTTAATCACTACTAATCTCTCAAACCATAAACGGTCTAAAAAATCCCAGTATCATAACACTTGGTGATACTAATTTATCCAAACACGTTTCATTAAAAAACAATCTAACTAACAAGTAACCAAATGAGTCACACTAACATAACAAACTCACACCATTTTTCAGTCACACATTTCATCAAATACCTTGTGTGCAGCTTCATTAAAATTAACAAAATCCGTAGCTGTCATTAAGTTTGTTAGACTATCTCTGTCATATCCTCCTTGGTTATTTTATACCGTTCCGATGTTGTTAATGAAAATGGAGTTAAAATTGTATGAACTTTGAAAGTGAGATTTGAGTGCAAACCATTGTCCAGTTGCCCGAATAAATCATAGGCTTTTTTGTTCACCAATCATACCGATACTTGTGCTCTAAATATAGAAAATGATGACATTCAAGTTAGATGAATTTTGTGGTAATAAAGAGTCTCATTAACATGATCAATTTACAGGAGACATTGACAGTTGGTGTGCATCTCAATTTATCACATAATCACTCACAAAATCCACACCCAAACACCATGACCCTATCACGTAATTTCATCGAGAAATATGATGCACACGTATCGACTAATGACACAGTTCAAAACATGTTTATGGTGTGGAAGCATCTGAAATTGCTGACTTTGCTCAAAAGCTTATCATATGACAGTTTGATCTTTTTCTTATGGCAACTAACTCACACAAGCATGTAATCATAGGGGTACCTCTGATAACCGCTAGGCTATAAGTTTGTTAGTGACAATTTTAATGTTTCGGGTTATCCTTGTTTACTATCATGTTATAAATGTTTTAATCAAGTATGTACCTTTGGATTTTTTCTGGGCTGCCATCACACGTCCACGAGACTTTCGTGTTGACTGAGTATGTACAAAAGGCATTGTTAAGATTTATAAATAAATATGTAAGATGAAGAGGGACAAGAGATCAATGGAAGAGCAGCGCCGAAAATCAATGATGCTAAAAGAAGATCACTTTGTCCTTGATGAGCAACTTCTCAGTGACAGAACCTGAATAGTTTTTGTAGGATAAGATTAGTGAATACTGTAAACATAAGTACCTAACAAGCAAATGAAATATATGATTAACCATATAATAAATTCATGATTGTGGTTTCAAACATGTGTACGAAGATATTGAGATGATAACTATAATGGTGTACGGTAACATTCAAGAGCTGATAACAAGATTATCCGAGAGATGCTGAAAATACCATTGCATTTATGACTTTATGCATATCAAACACATACACTCGACTCAAAAATGAGTATTTTATGCTCTTCTCCAACTAAAACTACAACCAAACACTCGCCATAAAACCCACCTCTTATAAAGCCAATAAAAACATATAAACCTTAAACTGTATAACCATTCAAGAATTACCAACTTTTTTGGTGCAAAAGGTGAAAGATATATTATTAAACATCAAAAGATCCACAACTTTATAAATTGAAACCTATACAAAGAACTATATGCTGCAACTACAAACATACATCATACGACCTCTAATACAACTAGATGAGAACTCTGACAATACAATTCCTCAGACAACATAGGAACTAGCAAAACAGCAGCAAACAAACCAGAACATTTCAGAGGACTAAACCTGAATCACCTTTTGAGCACCAATCGCCATACTTTCTTGACTACATTTCCTACATTATGTCTCCCCCAAACCACTCAACCTGCAACCATAGTGATTTAAGGGATAATAAAGAGGCATCATCAAGCAAAGTATAGCTCCCAAAACATTATCTAAAGGGATCTTCCTTAAACAGCTACATTTCCACTCCCCTGTACTCTAATCCTATATAGAACCCTCCCAAATATAGGACTAAAAGAAAGAAGAAGAGGCACCACTAGAAAGGAAACACCCACCTTTAGATAGAACCAACCAAACCTCCTGTGACAGTGCATACAATGTGTATACACTATCCTCCGAGACCCTTTATAACCAATGGAAAGCCCTTCCTAATGGTACATCTTCTAGGATTTAGACCTCTCATCTTTCATCAATCCAATCCAAAATCCTCCCAAGGCCAAAATTGGACTGGAATGACTACTAAAGTATTAGAAACTAACCATTGAGGTCTGAAATATACCATATATTCTATAGTATACTAGGGAATCCACATTGTTATTGAAAACAACTATCCAATGCAGACCTAAACCCATAATCCAAACACTCCTTTATCAAACTGGGAGTATAATTTCAGGATCTCTGCTTGTACTTTTTGTAAGAAATTTTCCATTTGTCTTCCATATCACAGCTTTACGGTCTTTCATTGTGATTCCAAGAAGCTTGTATTTGATTACTTCCACAATTCCTTTAAAAACATCCACACTGCTCTTCATTGAATCCTTAAAAATTCTATTGTTTCTCTCTTGCCATATATGGTACACACTGGCAGCCAATAAAAGTCTTCTGATAATACTTTTGATGCTATTACTATTGCCAGCATCACTCATATCTTGAATGATCTTATGCCAATCATTCATGTTAAGCTTCATATCTCCCATCATTTGGGCTCTATTCCACACATCAGAAGAGAAGGAACACTGGAAAATTAAATGTTCCAAGTCTTTAGTGTGATTACAGCAAAGACAACATCTATTCATAGCTTGGTCTCCCTATTTTTGCAATTTATCATGAGTTGTTAACCTGTATGGCTAACCACATTATAAATGAGTGTTTTGGGATGCACTGAGAGAACCAAACTAATTTCCACCAAGTAACAGTAGGAATCTGTCTTCTAAGATCATGATACACACTACTCACAGAGAAATCCTTTATCTTTCCATTAAAATCCTTCCAAACAATCATATCATCACTACCAGTAGAGATGGTAGGGATATTTAAACTTGTAATCATGGGGAACTTTCTATACCAATCATTAGGCCACATCCATCTTGAGTTATCAAACATATCAGTGACTTTGAGACCTCTATTTAGTCTTTCATCATAAAGATCATTATAAGTAATATACTGCCATTGCCAATTTTAAAGACCACTCTATTTTTAATTTGATCCCTGATACTGAGTAAAATTTTCCATCCCCAGTTATCCTCTTGATCAATAGAAACTTCCCATATACTCTTACCCCTTAGTTTGACAGAATGCACCCATTTTACCCAAAGGGACTCCTTTAAGCCTGCATTATTCCAGACATGCTTTGACAGAAGGGCTTGGTTCCAAACTTGAAGGTCCTTCAGACCCTGGCCTCCTTGATCTTTAGGTTTATAAATAGTAGTCCAAGCAACCTTAGCTTTACCCTTAGTAGTATCATTTTGACTCCATAAATTTTTTTCAACAACTTATTAATGTCTTTGATGACTGTAATGGGTAAAAGGAATAGAGAAGCCCAATACATATGAATTGACTCCAAGACTGCTGCAATAAGCTGCATAAGAAAGGTATCTATTCTTCCAAATTTTTTACTTTGCTCTTGATCTTATCCAATAAGCAACCACAATCTCTAACACCCAATCTTCTAGCAATAAGAGGCACACCAAGATACTTAACAGGGAGTTTTCCAGTAACAAAGGGGAGAATGGAGCTTATAGCTTTACACTCCTCCTTATTCATACTCCCATAGAAAGCAGTACTTTTAGAGTTGTTTAGGACTAGCCCAGACACTGCACTAAAAGTTTCCAAGGCTTTTTTTATCACTCCCATAGAGATTGCATCACCATGACACATGACCAAGAGGTCATCTGCAAAGCAAACATGAGACAATTTAACATCTTTACATCCAAAGTGATATTGGAAGTTAGGCTCCTGATCAATCTCTTTATGCAGAATTAGAGTGAACACTTCCATAATCAAGGTAAAAAGGTATGGAGAAATAGGATCTCCTTGCCTGAGGCCCCTACCACCTTTAAAGTATCCAAACCTGTCCCCATTCACATTGAGGGTAAATGCAGTAGTAGAAACACACTGCATAATCCAATTCACCATCTTTTCATGAAAACCAAAACCCTTAAGAACATTTGTCAGAAACTCTCAATTAACAGTATCATAGGCCTTCTGTATGTCAATTTGGAAAGCCACTCTCTTAGGACCTCCTTTTCTATTATAGTCCCTTATGATTTTCTGAGTTGGAAGAATATTATCTTGTATGTGTCTTCCTGGAATGAAGGCACTCTGATTGCAACTCACAAGTTTCCCAAGATAAGGCTTAATTCTGTTTGTAATGATTTTGCTAATAGATGCGCGGTTGTCGTAGGACTTCTACACGAGAAGTTTTACAACTCCCTAGACAGTGCACCTAATCGTTGTAGTGTAGTATGGGCAAGACTCGGGGTTGCTTATCGTTCACTCAAAGAATAGGTTGGGAAGGCTTGATCACGGTCTAACAAAATTCTAAAGGTTGAAGGAAGATTCTTTTTGTAATTTTTTTATGTTTTATGAAAGCAAGTAAAATTATATGATTGAGAGAGTGGTTTGGTTTTAGCTAATTAAACTTAATAATAATCTAAACTAAAGGTGATAACAATGGGATAAAAGATTGTGTCTATTTAATCATGTATTACTCTCTAGAACGCTTCTCCTAATGTTGTTGCCTTGTCACACTTGTGATGATCTGTGTAGGTATTTCCTAAAGTATGAACAAATTACACGAAAACACCGTCTACGTAATACGCTCTCGAGGCAACGCACAAGTAAGGTAGTATGAAGACTATTACAAGGCCCCCAAGATACATATTGAATGCATGTGAAATAACCTAAGAGGGATCAACCATATTAGGGGGCAAGGTAGTATAAAAACTGTTACCCGATGGTATCCTTTCCACACAATCATGTTTCCCTAGACATATCAACAACAATACAAACAAAAGATGGTTTTCTAGAGCCTAACGTGCACATCCATCAACAAGAAGCAACAATAATAAGATCTACATTCTAGGTTTCATACAATCATAAATAAACAAAATAATAAGTTTAGCCTAGCATGTTAAGAATAAAGCAAGAACAATTAATCACACAACACATAGACATATTCAATGATAATGTAAATCTTACTTGATTAAAACATGACTTAGAAGAGTTACAATAGGGTTTTTAAGCCCTAAAATCGTCTTCTATAGCTGCTAAACGAACTAGGGTTCGTACCCTCTTTTTTTCTAAACTTACACACTCAAAACCCTAAATTCAGGTTTGTATATATAGGAAATACGCGACGACGGCGTCGCATTTTAGTCATGACGCCGTCGTGAAAGAGAATCTTCTAGATCCGTGTTGAGTCGGTACGGGCTGACGCCATCTGGAAAGATGTGACGTCGTCACTAGATGAATGCGACGGCGTCGTGTATGATATGCGACGCAGTCTCCAGGGTCTGTGAACACAAATCTTCAAGAGTCTTGGTGTTGGTTCGTAATCTCATCTGTTTCTTCTCCAAATGAGCCTAAGTCACGTGTAATTCGTCCAAATGTCATCCAAATGAGAAATACCTGAAAAGAAACGATTAAGTACCTATTTTGGGCATAAATACATGATATTGGGGGTTAAATGGCCCCGAAAAAGTATATAAAATGACACCTCATCAAATACCCTTACACTTGGGATTTGCTTATCCACAAGCAAATGGGCTTTTCTTTCTAGACAATAACAATATGAGGGGTCATTTTACCTACTCTTTAAAATATTCTACAACACAACCTTCTAGACCTCGTAATTAAAAGCACGAAAAATACATACTAGCACCTCACATAAGTGTTTGGGATTCTCTCCTCCTCTCGGGTGTATAATGAATTATAACATATGAGGGAAACGGAAAATTCAACACTCATTACCTGTCATAGTATATAAATTACCATAGGCTTGGTAAAGGATCAAACCTCCACCGCTAGGCGCAAGTATTATTCCTTACTATCTAAGAGGACTTTTAAAGGGTTGTGGGGTGTAGGTGTAAGATAACATGTAATGGAAACCAAAACGGATCGGATACATTTAGGTGGCATTGGGTGAATTTGGAGTGGAAGGGTTAGTTAATTATTTACACGAATACACGCTGGTTTGGTTGCTAAGCCAAGACTCGGACGAAGATATACAAACTCTACAAAACTTTACACCAATCTCTTTCTTTTTCTTTTCACTTTTTTTTGAATGGTAACATAATACAATATGGGGGTTTATAACACGTACCCCTACACTTGAGCTTTTACATGCTCGATATATACAATCTAACTAATGACCCGATTTGAGGTGGATCAAAATA
>BQNB010203451.1:0-10761 GCA_026074375.1 Tanacetum coccineum | reverse complement strand
AACACACACTCTCTCTCTCTCTCTCTTAAAAAACACACTAAATACACACACAAAAACTTAATTTTTTTCCCAATAAGATCAATCGAGTCCATGATGGTTTATCAGATCTTACACCGCCTGGTACGTTAATCTTATTGCATCTATTTTATCAATTTAAATTCGTTTTTTAATATGATGAAGTAAACTTTTTAAATCTATAAAGGCGTGTGTGTAGGTATATGTTTATGTATGTTCTCATCTAGATCTAAAACCATATGTAGAAAAATATATATAAAAAACGCGTTTAAGAAAGTTGCATACAAAGTGTTTGATAAATTGTTTCAACTAGACTTTGTAACTGTGATGTGGTAGGATATGAGTTGTAATGCAGTAGGTTACTTGTGTTTTCTTGCTTTTGCCTGTGATGTGGTAGGAAACGAACTGTAATGCAGTAGGTTACTTATGTTGTTCATAGGAATGATTTAGTATAAACATGGCTTGTCGATTTTCACGAAATTGATTATGTTTTCTTGCTTTTGCTTGTGACGTGGTAGGATATGAGTTGTAATGCAGTAGGTTACCTATGTTTTCTTGCTTTTGCCTGTGATGTGGTAGGATATGAGTTGTAATGCAGTAGGTTACTTGTGTTTTCTTGCTTTTGCATGTGATGTGGTTACGAAATGAAGTGTAATGCAGTAGGTTATTTACGTTGTTCATAGGAATAATTTAGTGTAAATGTGGCTTGTCGGTTTTAATGATATTGATTGTGTTTTCTTGCTTTTGTTTGTGATGTGGTAGGAAATGAATTGTAATGCAGTAGGTTACTTATGTTGCTCATATGCATGATTTAATGTAAATGTAGCTTGCCGCTTTTAATGATATTGAATTTGCTTGCCTACTTTTGTCTTTGATGTGGTAGTAAATGAACGGTAATGCATAAGGTTACTTACTAGTTCTTAGGCATGATTTAGTGTAAATGTGGCTAGCCGGTTTAAAAAAATTGATTGTGTTTTCTTGCTTTTGTTTATGATGTGGTAGGAAATGAATTGTAATGTAGTAGGTTACTTATGTTGTTCATATGCATGATTTAGTGTAAACGTGGCTTGCCGTTTTAAACGAAATTGATTTTGCTTGCCTACTTTTGTCTTTAATGTGGTAGGAAATCAACTGAAAAGCAATAGGTTACTTACGTTGTTCATAGTGATGATTTAGTATAAACGTGGCTTGCCGGTTTTTAAAAAATTGATTATGTTTTCATGCTTTTGCCTGTGATGTGGTAAGATATGAGTTGTAATGCAGTAGGTTACTTGTATTTTCTTGCTTTTGCCTATGATGTGGTAGAAAATGAACTGTAATGTAGTAGGTTACTTATGTTGTTCATAGGAATAATTTAGTGTAAACGTGGCTTGCCGTTTTAAACGAAATTGATTTTGCTTGACTACTTTTGTCTTTAATGTGGTAGGAAATAAACTATAAAGCAGTAGGTTACTTATGTTGTTCATAGGAATGATTTAGTATAAACGTGGCTTGTCGGTTTTCATGAAATTGATTGTGTTTTCTTGCTTTTGCTTGTGATGTGGTAGAATATGAGTTGTAATGCAGTAGGTTACTTGTGTTTTCTTGCTTTTGCCTGTGATGTGGTAGGATATGAGTTGTAATGCAGTAGGTTACTTGTGTTTTCTTGCTTTTTCCTCTGATGTGGTAGGAAATGAATTGTAATGTAGTAGGTTATTTACGTTGTTCATAGGAATAATTTAGTGTAAATGTGGCTTGCTGGTTTTAACGATATTGATTGTGTTTTCTTGCTTTTGTTTGTGATGTGGTAGAAAATGAATTGTAATGCAGTAGGCTACTTATGTCATTCACATGCATGATTTAGTGTAAATGTGGCTTGCCATTTTAAATGAAATTGATTTTGCTTGCCTACTTTTGTCTTTAATGTAGTAGGAAATCAACGGTAAAGCAGTAATTACTTAAGTTGTTCATAGGAATGATTTAGTATAAATGTGGCTTGCCGGTTTTTACAAAATTGATTGTGTTTTCTTTCTTTTTCTTGCGATGTGGTAGGATATGAGTTGTAATGCAGTAGGTCACTTGTGTTTTCTTGCTTTTGCCTGTGATGTGGTAGGAAATGAAATGTAATGTAGTAGGTTCCTTATGTTGTTCATAGGAATGATTTAGCATAAACATGGCTTGCCGATTTTTACAAAATTGATTATGTTTTCTTGCTTTTGCCTGTGATGTGGTAGGATATGAGTTGTAATGCAGCAGGTTACTTGTGTTTTCTTGCTTTTGCCTGTGATGTGGTGGGAAATGAAATGTAATGCAGTAGGTTACTTATGTTTTTCATAGGAATGATTTAGTATAAACGTGGCTTGTCAGTTTTCATGAAATTAATTGTGTTTTCTTGCTTTTGCCTGTGATGTGATAGGATATGAGTTGGAATACAATAGGTTACTTGTGTTTAATTTGCTTTTGCATGTGATGTGATAGGAAATGAACTGTAATGCAGTAGGTTATTTACATTGTTCATAGGAATAATTTAGTGTAAATGTGGCTTGCCGGTTTTAACGATATTGATTGTGTTTTCTTGCTTTTGTTTGCAGTGTTGTAGGAAATGAATTGTAATGTAGTTGGTTACTTATGTTGTTCATATACATGATTTAATGTAAATATGGCTTGCCATTTTTAATGATATTTATTTTGCTTGCCTACTTTTGTATTTGATGTGGTAGTAAATGAACGGTAATGCATTAGGTTACTTACTAGTTCATAGGCATGATTTAGTGTAAATGTGGCTAGCCGGTTTTAAAGAAATTGATTGTGTTTTCTTGCTTTTGTCTATGATGTGGTAGGAAATGAATTGTAATGCAGTAGGTTACTTATGTTGTTCATATGCATGATTTAGTGTAAACACGGCTTGCCGTTTTAAACAAAATTTATTTTGATTGCCTACTTTTGTCTGTAATGTGGTAGTAAATAAACTGCAATGCAGTAGGTTACTTACGTTGTTCATATACATGATTTGGTTTAAACGTGGCTTGTCGGTTTTAATAAAATTGATTATGCTTTTTTCCTTTTGTGTGTGATTTGGTAGGAAATAAATTGTAATGCAGTAGGTTACTTACGTTGTTCATAGAAAGGATTTAGTGTAAACGTGGCTTTTTGGTTTTAACGAAATTGATTGTTTTCTTGCTTTTTTCTGTGATGTGGTAGGAAATGAATTGTAATGCAGTAGATTACTTACGTTGTTCATATGAATGATTTAGTGTAAATGTGGCTTGCCTTTTTTAACGAAATTAATTTTGCTCGCCTACTTTTATCTTTGATGTGGTAGGAAATGAATTGTAATGCAATAGATTACTTACGTTGTTCATAGGAATGATTTAGAGTAAATGTGGCTTGCCCTTTTTAACGAAATTGATTTTGCTTGCCTCTTTTTGTCTTTGATGTGGTAGGAAATGAACTGTAATGCAATAGGTTACTTATGTTGTTCATGGGCATGATTTAATGTAAACATGGCTTGCCGTTTCTAACAAAATTATTTGTGTTTTCTTGCTTTTGTCTGTGATGTGGTAGAAAATGAATTGTAATGCACTAGGTTACTTACGTTGTTCATATGCATGATTTAGTGTAAACGTGGTTTGCCGTTTTTAACGAAATTGATTTTGCTTGCCTTCTTTTGTCTGTGATGTGGTAGGAAATGAACTGTAATGCTGCAGGTTTTTACGTTGTTCATATGCATGATTTAGTGTAAACGTGGCTTGCCGTTTTTAACGAAATTGATTATGTTTTCTTGCTTTTGTCTATGCTGTGGTAGGAAATGAATTGTAATGCAATAGATTACTTACGTTGTTCATAGGAATGATTTAGTGTAAATGTGGCTTGCGGTTTTTAACGAAATTGATTTTGCTTGCCTTCTTTTGTCTGTGATGTGGTAGGAAATGAAATGTAATGCAGTAGGTTTTTTACGTGGTTCATATGCATGATTTAGTGTAAACGTGGCTTGTCGATTTTAATAAAATTGATTTTGCTTGCCTAATTTTGTTTTTGATGTGGTAGGAAATGAATTGTAATGCAGTAGATTACTTACGTTGTTCATAGGAATGATTTAGTGTAAATGTGGCTTGCCGTTTTAAAAAAATTAGTTTTACTTGCCTCCTTTTGTCTTTGATTTGGTAGGAATTGAACTGTAATCCAGTAGGTTACTTACGTTGTTCATAGGAATGATTTAGTGTAAATGTGGCTTGCCGTTTTTAACGAAACTAATGGTGTTTTCTTGCTTTTATCTATGATGTGGTAGGAATTGAACTGTAATGCAGTAGGTTACTTGCGTTGTTCATAGAAATGATTTAGTGTAAATGTGGCTTGTCGGTTTTAACAAAATTTATTATGCTTGCTTACTTTTATGTGTGATGTGGTAGGAAATGAACTGTAATGCAGTAGGTTACTTACATTGTTCATATGCATAATTTAGTGTAAACGTGGCTTGCTGTTTTTAAAGAAATTTGGAAATGGACTGTAATGCAGTAGGTTACTTACGTTGTTTATGGGCATGATTTAGTGTAAATGTGGCTTGACGTTTTTAATGAAATTGATTTTTCTTGCATGCTTTTGTCTTTGATGTGGTAGGAAATGAATTGTAATGCAGTAGGTTACTTACGTTGTTTATAGGAATGATTTAGTGTAAATGTGGCTTGCCGTTTTTAACGAAATTGATTTTGCTTGCTTGCTTTTGTCTTTGATGTGGTAGGAAATGAACTGTAATGCAGTAGGTTACTTACGTGGTTCATAGGAATGGTATAGTGGAAATGTTGCATGCCGTTTTTAACAAAATTGATTTTTGCTTGCCTTCTTCTGTCTTTGATGTGGTAGGAAATGAACTGTAATGCAGTAGGTTACGTAAGTTATTCATGGGCATGATTTAATGTTAAACATGGGGGAGTGGTGGGGGGTGTGGGTGGGCTTGGGGAGGGTATCTTTTGCGGTTTTTAACGAAATGATTTTGCTTACCTATTTTTTTGTCCTTGAATGTGGTAGAAAGGAAAATTATAATGCAAGTACGTTACTTACCTGTTCATTTACTTGATTTCGTGTAAACTGTCTGCGTTTTAACGAAATTGATTTTCATGCCTTCCTTTTGCCTTTGATGTGGTTAGGAAATGACAGTGAATGCCGAAGGATACTTTACTTTGATCAGAAGGAAAATTTGGGGAGATGTAAATGTGTCTTGACAGTTTTAATGAAATTGATTGTGTTTGACTGCTTTTGTGTGTGATGTGGTAGGAAATGAATTGTAATGCAGTAGGTTACTCATTTTGTTCATATGCATGATTTAGTGTAAACGTGGCTTGCCGTTTCTAACAAAATTGATTTTGCTTGTCTACTTTTATTTTTGATGTGGTAGGAAATGAACTGTAATGCAGTAGGTTACTATACTGTAGTTTTATATAAATCAAATGAGTGTAAACGTTGCTTCCGGTTAAAATCGAAATTGATTGTGTTTTCTTGCTTTTGTCTGTGATGTGGTAGGATATGAATTGTAATGCAGTAGGTTACTTACATTGTTCATATGCATAATTTAGTGTAAACGTGGCTTGCCGTTTTTAACGAAATTGATTTTGCTTGTCGAGTTTTGTCTTTGATGTGGTAGGAAATGAACTATAATGCAGTAGGTTACTTATGTTATTCATAGGAATGACTTAGTGTAAATGTGGCTTGCCGTTCTTAATGAAATTGATTTTGCTTGCCTAATTTTGTCTTTGATGTGGTAGGAAATGAACTGTAATGCAGTAGATTACTTACGTTGTTCATAGGAATGATTTAGTGTAAATGTGGTTTGCCATTTTTTAACGAAATTGATTTTGCTTGCCTACTTTTGTCTTAGATGTGGTAGGAAATGAACTGTAATGCAGTAGGTGACTTACGTTGTTCATAGGAATGATTTAGTGTAAATATGGCTTGCCGTTTTTAACGAAATTGATTTTGCTTGCCTCCTTCTGTCTTTGATGTGGTAGGAAATGAACCGTAATGCATTAGGTTACTTACGTTTCATGGGCATGATTTAGTGTAAACATGGCTTTCCGTTTTTAATGAAATTGATTTTCCTTGAATACTTTTGTCTTTGATGTGGTAGGAAATGAATTGCAATGCAGTAGGTTACTGTCACACCCTACTAAGGAGGAACCGCAAGGTGTAACATATTAATAAACATCACACAAGATGATAGATAAAACACCATACATGAATTAATATAAAAGAAGATTATCCGAATTACATCATTTCCAAGTACACGTTTAAAAAGTACAAATGACAATAGCTTGAAAGAAAGTAGAAAACATGTCCAAATGCAATGCACTAAGTTTCCACTTTACGAATGTCACCTGAAAAACATGATAAAAACGGTCAACTATCACAATAGTTGGTGAGCTCACATGATTATATACCTAAAATGGTTTTATAAAAGAATAGATGTCCAGACATAATTCCCAATTCCATATCAAGTTGCCAAAACAAGTCGTGAATCCAAACTGAGTAAAATTTCCAAAGACAGTTCTCGTTACCCAAAGTAACATAATATAAATCAATGTATATGTGGTATAGTGTTTATGCGAGGCACTACTTAAACGCATTCAGCCTTCCAGTTCTGAGTTCCATTCACTTAGTGTAGCAACCCTACACTAAAATAAGTTGCAAGTTCAATAAGTGTCGCAACATAAGTCTTATGTCCTAGTACTATGCACCCCGTTTATGGTGGGAGTGAGGAGGGGCTAATCTCCTAATAGCGCTATCCATATGTACTAACGTCTCAATCCTGTTGAGGGGGATATAATGAGCTAAAAGTAGTGGCAGGTTCCAAGCATACAACAACATACATATCAAGTTCAAGTTCAAGATCAACATGTTTTTCAAGTTCAAATCAAGTTCAAGTATGATCGAAAGTTTAACACATAAAAGTACAAACATAGCAATTTAAATACAACACATCATGCTTTCCACCCTAAAATCGATTAAAACTTTAAAACAGGGGCTGTGAGAAACTCACCTTAGAAGTTAGATTGATAATAGGACTTCTCGGCAAACCACACTAAGTAGGCAACCCAAACGAATACGCAATCGTCTACTCGCAACCTAAGGCAAGTAAATATACCTAATTAGATCCTATATGATATGCTCGAACAATCTTAAGGTTCATTTGTTACGTCTTGTGTTCTCATTTGTTTCCAAAGTCACTTTTATCACAAAGCACAATTTCTACTAATTTGTCCCAAATTTCTCGTCAATTTAAGTATTTATTTGACCATAAAATTTATTAAGGACTTATACCCGACCATTTATACGCGACTCCAAAATGGTGAAATCTGGACATATAAACGTAATTTAATAATCAGAGGGTCTGAATCAAGGTTATATGAGTTAGACCAATGGGAGACTCTAAATAACCCTTACAAGTGTATTCCATATCAGTTTCAATGATATGTTCATCGCGGTTTATGATTTATGGTCAATTTAGTACAAGGGTTGAAAAGAGATCTTCGGGCAGATTTGACATCTGTTAGGATTTATGTTTTCCTAGCTTAGTACCGACAGTACAAATAGTTAGTACTGATAGTTATAGTTAGTACTGACAGTACAAAATGTTAAGTACTGATCAGTTAGTTAGTACCGATAGTATAAAATAGTTAGTACCGTTTAAGAGATATGTATGAGATATTTTAGGAAAAGATATGTACGCGTTTTGTAAGCCTGTTAGGGTTTATTCTTGTTCTATAAAAGGATTCCTATTGGCATAGTTAGAGAGACGACCTAAAGATATCTCATAGCAAAATCATATCTCAAATAGTTATTAAACTGTAATCAATCAAATGCAGATTAATAGAAGTATTAATTAGTATCTTCATTGTTTTTTTTTGAGTTTTTTGGTGGGTCGTGATTGGTGTAATTTTCTTAGTACTTGTGTTAAAGATTCCGCATTAACACATAATTATATTCATAATCAGTGTTTCTACATAGTTCAACTGTAATTTTAGTACATTCTTGGCTATCATCCTTAATAGCTGCAAAGATCTATCAATAAGGGACATCAACAAGTGGTAGTCAGAGCCTGTGAGAAACCTCTGAATAATAAGAACACTCTAAACCAGTTAAAAACCTTTATACTTTAAAAACTAAACATGATCTCAGCTATCACTAGTAGACAAATTAAATTCCACCACCACCACCACCTCCACCATCATCATCACAACACCAACCCAACAAACTCCTCATAACATGTTGTATCAACCATCAAACTTCCTATTCTCAAAAAGGGAGAATATGATATATGGGCCATGAAAATGGAACATTATTTGGCCCATACAGACTATCCAATCTGGGAAGTTATACAAAATGGGAATGGTCCTGTATCAATCACCACAGATACACAAGGACAAATCAAGGTTCTGCCTCCAAGAACTGCAGAAGAAATTGTAGCCAGAGAAAGAGAAAGAAAAGCAAGGACCACTTTGCTTATGGCTCTACCAGAAGATCATCTTGCTAAATTTCATAAGATGACTGATGCAAAAGAGATGTGGGATGCCATCAAATCCAGATTTGGTGGAAATGACGAATCAAAGAAGATGCAGAAGTATATCTTAAAGCAACAGTTTGAAGGATTCTCTGTATCAAACTCAGAAGGGCTTCATAAAGGCTATGACAGGTTCCAAAGTCTTCTGAGTCAATTAGAGATTCATGGAGCAGGTGTATCCACTGAGGATGCAAATCAGAAATTCCTTAGATCTCTACCTTCTGCCTGGTCTCAAGTTTCCTTAATCATGAGGACCAAGCCAGGAGTGGACAGTCTCAGCTTTGATGATCTGTATAATAATCTAAGAGTCTTTGAGAATGATGTAAAAGGCTCTACTGCATCATCCTCTAGCACGCAAAATGTAGCATTTGTCTCTGAGAACACCAGCAGTACTAATGATGTTAGTACCGCTTATAGTGTTTCTAATCCTTCTGGTCAAAACTCACAGTGTGAACAAACTTCATCATACTCCTTGCTTGCTAATCAATCAAGTTGCCCTCAACTGGATCATGAGGACTTGGAACAGCTTGATGAATATGACTTAGAAGAAATGGACTTGAAATGGCAGGTGGCCATGATTTCGATGAGAATGAAAAAGTTCTACAAAAAGACTGGTAGAAAGCTACAATTTGATGCAAAGGAACCAGTTGGTTTTGATAAAACCAAAGTCGAATGCTACAATTGCCACAAGACAGGCCATTTTGCTAGAGAGTGTAGAACCAAGGGAAATCAAGATAGTAGGAGAAGAGATGCTTGGAACTCTGGCAATAAGGATGGGAGAAGATCTGGTAAGCAGGAAGACTCTAAAGCATTGGTGACCATTGATGGAGAAGGTGTAGATTGGACCAGTCACTCAGAAGAAGAAGAAGATTATGCTTTGATGGCTTGCAACAGCTCAGGGTCAGACACAGAGGTAACTTCCTGTTCCAATGAGTGTAAAGAGTCTTATGCTAAACTTAAAAAACTATATGATGCTCAGAGAGAACAACTTAGTGATGCAAGCATAGAAATAAAGGCATATACTCAAGGTCTAAAGAAAGTTGAAGCACAATTAGTTGCTCATCAACAAGGACAACTGTGGTATGAACAAAAGATAAAATTTATGAAGATAGATTTAGATGATAAAACAGATGTTCTAACATACCATAAGAAACTTTTGGCAGAAGCTATGAAAGAAAAAGAAGATTTAAAAGCTAAAGTAGAAAAATGGCACAACTCTTCTAAAAATCTTGGTAAACTGCTTAATACCCAAATGAGTGCTAATGATAAATTTGGGCTTGGGTATGGGGATCACAGATATGATGGTATTTTGAGCTATGAAAATGAAGTTTTACAAAGTGTTTTTATGAATAAGGAGAGTGAGTTAGAAAAACAACCTTTGTATGATAGGTTTGTTACAGCAGGAGGAATGCATGTTGTACCCCCACCTATGACAGGGAATTACATGCCATCTGGACCTGATATAGAAGTAGATTACTCACAATTTACATATGGTCCAAAACAGACTCAACCTAGTGAATCTGAAACCCAAACAAGTGAATTTGATACCTGTGAATCTAACATTAGTACAGAAACATCTGAATTAGTGTCTGAACCAGTTGTTAATGAATCTAATGTAGAATGTCAACCTAAGGTTTGGTCTGATGCTCCTATCATTGAGGAGTATGAATCAGATAGTGAAGATGAGCATGAGTCTCTACCAACAAAAGAACAGGAAACACCTAGTTTTGCTAACCAGCAAGTAAAAACTCCTAGGGAAACTGTTAAGAATCATTTCACACATAGTAAAAATCCTAAAGTTGACAAGAAAGAGTTGGGGTATGGGTTTACTGCAAGAGCATGTTTTGTATGTGGAAGTCTTAATCATCTTATCAGAGATTGTGATTTCCATGAAAAGAGGATGGCTAAACAAGCTGTGTTAAACAATAGGTTGAAAAGGAATTCTAGTCAAAGAGAGATAAGGCCAATTTGGAACAATGTGCAAAGAGTGAATCATCAAAACTAATTTGTTCCTACAGCAGTACTAACTAGAACTGGCAAAATTCCAATTAATACTGCTAGAGCTAGCGGTACTAAAAATGTTAGTACTGCTAGGCATAGTTTTAACAGACATGCAGTACTAACTAGTACTGCCAATGTTTTTCACAAAACTCATTCACTATTTTTAAGGCCTTTCAATAACACAACAACACTTAGAACAAATTTTTCAAAACAAA
>BQNB010203450.1:0-10761 GCA_026074375.1 Tanacetum coccineum | reverse complement strand
TCTATGATTATGACTGTTGTACCTTGAAGTAATACCCCATATTAGCTTCCGCTGCTATATGTAAAAATGGGGGTGTTACACCACCCCCCCCCCTGGGAAAACCATGGTTTTGTGTTTGATGATTTCTAGATATTTATCATATTCCAAGACTTTCTCATACAATTAGCAATTAGAAAAAAATCGAAATCCTCTCTTCTACACAACAAAAACTCACGATTCAAAATTAGCTCCCAACATCATCCATAGTTTTCATTTTATTGATTTTACAAGCATACAAGGTTAATCAAGGGCATACTCTAAGGTGTTCCAAGTTAGTTTATAAGTTAGAGTTTCTATTATAAGCAAGAGTTTATCAAGATCGAGTTAGGTTTTTTATAATCAAGATTTGGGGTTTTCATAAGGATTTTGGGTTTAGAATCAAAATCTATGGTTCCTTTTCGATCATACACTTTGTAAGTATACTACACTCACTCTTTGAATTTCATACATATGGATTATGTTCATTCATATTTCTATACTTTCATTATGTATTTTTATACATAAACATCTTAATTATAAAGTTATATCACCAACTAGTTTACTTTTATAAATATTTGCAAAGAAAACAATAAATACTATTTACTTATGATTTTAGACTTGTGGTTAGTTTTAAAGATTCATAAACTAGCTTAATTGATTTTATGATTATTTCATGATATTGTGAAGTATTGAATGGGATTAGGTTAGTGGATGATTGTGATTGTAGAAGGTGATTGAAATACATAAACTAGTGGATTTGGGATATGAAAATGGAGTTGAAATATTGGACAAAAATGTTAAAATAGGCCATTTGGGACAGCAGCTATATGGAAGTTAGTTGCGGAAATTTTATCGAGTTAAAACTATAAAAATATGTTAATACATCTTAACACGATTCTGTGCATATTAAGAACTCGAAAAACGGATGTAAAACGAAGAAGTTATGATCAAAACTAGATTTAAAACAATACCGACACAAAACTATTTTGATAGCTTTTCTTAAACAATACCTACTGATTAGTTTACAAAACGGTGTTTTTAAGGGCTTTCGGGTCTGATTCGGCTTAAGTATAAAACTACGAACTTGTTCGGAATGATGTTTTAATATAAATATCACGTTTTTGGAACCTAGAAATGTATAAATTGTGAACTAGACATCAAAGAAACTAGATAACTTTTATATAGAAATTTCTGCTATTTTCCTGACATGAATAGTGTTGATTTGTTTGGACTATAAAAACTTTAGAAAATATTTTAGTATTACTTGTATAATATTTATACGCGGTTTAAAACCTTATAAATATTATTTTATAAACACTTGAACTATATATTGTGACACTTTATAAATAATAAAAATATTAAATCAAGCGAAATGACTATAATTAATTTTATAGCTATTAGAAAATGTTTCGAAGGCATATACTTGGACATTAAATAGCAAACGTAACTTAACTATTGTTTCAACTCTTATAACTAAACGAAAACTATTAGGTGGTGATATAACTTGATAATATACATTGTTGTATTTATTTTAAATACATTACACTTATACGACCTATAATTAATTAGGTTGCATTTCGGCTATTTGTGACGTCATTCTTTGTTGATTTTTGCTACATTCGATACCTTCATTTGAGGTGAGTCTCAAAGCCCCTATTTTACTTGTTTTGAACTATTTTGGGGGATAATACATGCTCGTTTACAAACTTGTTTATTTGCTCGTTTACAAACTTGTTTATTTGCTCGTTTACATGCTTGTTTATTTTATAACAATGCGATTACTTTTCAAGACCTTGTGAGTTTCATTGCCCCTATTTTATTTCTTTATAACTCTTTTGGGGGAGAATACATGCGTATTTACAAAATAGTTTACATACTTGTTCTCATAACTAATTTACATACACGTTTACAAACTCGTTTACATACCCATTACAAACTCGTTTACAAACTCGTTACACACTCATTTTCATATCTCGCGGTGGAATACATTACTTGTTTTCACTAATGGACGCAACAATTTTACTTTCATTCAAATGATTACGGATTAGCTTAAGTGGCATGAACAGTTAATTACGATGGGTAGGTACGAATGTTATAAAATAGATCTATTTGGGATTGACATCCCCGTTCGGGTAAGTAGCGCTCACTAGTTCGACGGATTAAACTAACGGACGTATACCATGTTAGAACATTGAACCACATTCACATGAACACTTACAGTGCCTGAAAAGATTGGCATACATACAAGTCGGAGCCTCAGTGTTATGAACTTAGTGCCGTCGTAATCACATTTTCGTAACTATTGTATATGTTACAACGGTCACACACACTTTATAAATCTTTTATTTCAATATTTATACTTATGTTTTCGTGACTATTGTATAGGTTACAATGGTCATACACACTTTATGAATCATTGATGCAACATTTAAATTTACACAAATCTATGAACTCACCAACTTTATGTTGACACTTTTAAGCATGTATTTATCAGGTTACTTTTATGCTTGACTTATCTAATGTGCATCAAAGTCCAAACTTTACAATATTGCATTCATGGATTTATTCTTACATTCAAACTATCAAATATCGTTGTATTACTTTTAAGCTTTTTGTTGTGATGCAAACTTCGGGACAACTATTATAATAAGTTCGATTTTAATTAAATCAATGAGATTACTTTTCAAATGACTCATTTAGAGGTCGTTCTCTTGTATCTTGTTCTGTTATATTATGAAGTAACTCTCCCGGACAATATTCCGCTGCGACCTATTTTAGGGGTGTTATAAATTATCACAATCATATGACTCAAAACTGACACAACACACACAAGACATTCCTAAGATGCATTAAATTAAATAAATTGGGTTACCTCTCAGCAAGCGCTTTTGTTTATTTAATGAGTCTCGTAGCTAGACTCGGAGTCACTCGTCCTTACGTGACTCATCCTTCATCCGCAAAAATAGTCAAATATTCGAGTCCAAGCTCTAAACATTCCTTATCAAACCCTAATATCTTGTTCATCACGTACTCTACTCCTCTTCTCTTTTCCTCCTCATTCCTAAGGTAGAATGATTTCGTGTGCTCTTTTTCCAACTCCGATAATGAGTTATATTGTTCTATCTTATAGGGCATCTTATAGGCAATCTCATTGGTTCCGTCAGTGAACTTTACTACTCCTAAAGATAAGTCATGAGTCATATTGGATACTTCTACAAAAGGCTTCTCTAGTATTACTTGTGACAACCTAGGGTGTATGATTGAACTAATATCCTCGACAATCATAAAATCTGAAACATAAGTGAAGTTTTCTACGAAGATATGCATTCCCTTAATTCTTCCTGTGAAATTGCATATCCCTCTAGTGCGAGATCTTCCATAGGTTCAAGTTGTTTCCTCATGATCCAATTATATTGCATACAGATCATGACATTTAGAGAAGAATTAAGATCTATGTAGGCTTTTTCCACATGCACATGTCCTATGTTGCATGGTATTTTAGCGTTTGACGAACATCCTTCTGCAATAATAGGGTTTCTCAAAAACAAGGATGGAATTGGGCCACATATTAAGTACTTATGATATGCTAGTTCGCTCATAGTTGGAAATATGTCAAAGTACTCTACCTCTAATCCTCATGTTACTGTAATTTCATCCTCTCCTAGTTCCTCTTCAGAAGAATGATCATACTTCTTTATTATTTCAATAAACATTACGCCCCCATCATTCTCTTTTGTGTAAACAAATTTCGCATCGAATGATCGGGGAACCAAGTTTAATGATTCAAGGAACGAATTGAGCTTACAAACTTTTTCAGTGATGAATGAGACTGATGGATCAGGTGGTGAGGGTGGATTGGTTTTGATGTTTACTGGGTTGCCCTTCTCTTCCTTTCCTTCTTCTTCTGACGTCTTGCATTCCTCGGTAATTATATCATGATCTTGAGGTTGGCCATTGTGAGATTTATTCGGTTGCTTGGAACACATTGTAATAGCATTGATCGAACCGTAGATATAGGATGAGCAGTTGGAGGTCTTATGTTGGGTAAGAACGAGCAGAAAAAACTGGAGTAAGGGAGTTAACATTCAGTTTTGGGTTCTTAACCGTGTCACTTGGGAGTGCTCCAGTTATTCGATCATTGATGGCCTTCAAGACTGTGTCAATTTTATTGGTCATCTCGCATTGTTGTTGTTTGAGATCGGCTTTAAACTTAGATAATCTAGCGTCTTGAGATGCCATAAAGCTAGACACCAACCCTTCGTGATTTGATTGATTATTAAAATTATAAGGTTTGTTGTTAAAGGAGCAGTTAGGGGTCGAACCGTTAGGCTGAAAACAATTAGGTGGGTTTGAAAAACTGCTTTGAGAATTTTGAGGTTGCCTCCACCTAAGGTTTGGGTGACTTTTCCATGACGGGTTATAGGTGTCACCAAGATTTTTTGCTCGGGTTTGAAAGTGTATCACTTGCCTCCCACTTCGACTGTACGCGAGGATGCGTAATCAATAAAAGCTTGCTCGAGATTTTCCATGCAATATTGAGTGTCGTGGGGACCACTACAGATCTCGCATGAAGAAGCAATTTTGTTCACTTGAACGGATGATTTAGGAGCAAGATGAGTTTCCATCAAGCGTTGGACTTGATTTTCGAGCTCGATGAGACCATGGTCGGATCTACTCGGGACATCTTGAGGCAAAGAGATTGCCTTGACCGATTCAGCAAAGTTCCTTGGGTCATTCTAACTTTCGTTGTCATAGAGGGCTAGGTCCTCTAATAGTGCCCAGGATTCTTAGGCGTTTTTGTCACGAAGCTTACAATCGGCTGACTGATCGATGGTTCGTCTTGTGGCTGGATTGACATGGTCATAAAAGATTTGGACCTGGAGCCAAAGATCGTTGCCATAATGAGGGAATTTTTAGAGTAAGTCTTTAAAACGAGTCAATGCTTTAAAAAGAGATTCACCTTGATGTTGTTGGAACATCAGGATGTCATTCTAGAGTTTTGCAGTCCTTCCCGGTGGAAAGAATTGAGCAAGGAAACGAGTAGTAAGATCCTCCCAGGTGGAGATGGATCCTGCAGGAAGACGTTCAAGCCAATTGCTAGGTTGATCACGAATGAAAATTTGAAATAAACGCAGGCGCGTCCTTTCCCTATTTGCAACATCAAGGTAAAGTGAGTCCACTAGTTTGAGAAAATCCTTAAGATGTTGGTTTGGATCCTCGGATCATAGTTTGTGGAAAGAGCATCCGTTTTGCACCAACCGGATGGTGTCGGATCAAAGAGGCACCACATTGTTCCCATCGGAGAGCTCAGTTGTGTTTCGATAGCCCTTGTGGCTAAGTCTGGAGTAGTCTCCTAAGGTACGGATAGGGTTTTCATCTCCCATGAAGGTCAACAAAAAGATTTACGAAAACAAAGGGAACGAAGAAAGAGATAGACTAAAGAAAGCTAATTAACAGAAATTAAAATCCTCCATTGATAAGAATCAAGCGAGTAGACCTAAGCTAGATAAAGTTCGAAGCCTAACTATTCCCCATGCAGCGGTGGCAAAAAACTTGATGCGGTTGTTGTAAATACACCAGGTTTTACAACTCCCTAGGCAGAGTACCTAACCGTTGTAGTGTAGTAAGGTAAGACATGAGGGTTGTTATCGTTCTCTAGGGGAATAGGTTGGGAAGGCTCGAACAAAATATAACAGAGGTCTAAGGGTTGAGAGAAGATTATTTTTGGTATTTTTATATTTTTATAAAAACAAGTAAAATTCAGGTTTTAGAGGTTTGGTTTTGGTTTTAGCTAATTAAACTAAATAATAATCTAAACTAATTTGGTGAAAACTTATATGGTAAACGAATGTATTTACTTAATCATGCACTACTCCTCCGTTTGCATTTCCTAATCCTATTGCTTTGTCACACTTGTGATGATCTGTGCAAGTATATCCTTTGTCATGCCTGAATTACACAAAAATGCCGTCTATGTAATATTCCGTTAAGGCAACGCACAAGTAAGGTAGTATGAAGACTATTTCAAGGCCCCTAAGAGTACATTACATGCATTAAAACACTTAAGATAGATCAACCATACTAGGGGTAAGGTAGTATGAAGACTGTTACCGATGGTATCCTTTCTACACACTCACGTTTCCTTAGACGTCCATGCCAATTTAATATATTATGGCTAGTATTCTAAAGCCTAACGTGCACATCCATCACAAAAACCAATATTAAAAGGATCTACAAACTATGTTTCATGCAATAATAAGTAAATACTACTGGATCTAGCCTAACATGTTAAAAGGAAGCAAAGAACAATAAATAATCAAATAACACATAGACATATTGAATAATAAAAGATAGAGGACTTCACTTGATTAAAACATGTGTTCAAGGCTGATACAATAGGGTTTTAAAACCCTAAAAATGACCCAAACAACTGCTATAATCGAATTTTAATAATAGGTTTCGGTTCCCAAAAGTTACACACTTAAAACCCTAAAAACGAGTTTGTATATAAGGAAAATGAGCGCGACGACATCGCGCTATAATCCTGACGCCGTTGCCCTGCCGAATCTTCTAGGGCTTCTTTAAGTCGGGTGGATCTTGACGCCATCATAAGAATCCTGACGCCGTCCTTTGTAAGCTCTGACACCGTCACGAATGAATGTGACTCCGTCTCCTCGCACTGTATGAGTTTTCTTCAAGAGATTTGGTGTAAAGTTGTAATCTTGTCCGTTTCTTCTCCAAATGAGCCCAAGTCACGTATATTTTCTCCAGAAACCTTCCAAATGCTGAAAACAAAAAAAGGAACGATTAAGTACATAATTTGGGCATATTTGCATGATTTAAGGGGTTTAATGACCCCGAAAAGTGTATAAAATGACACATCATCAGAAGCAAACGGGAAATGGCACGGAAGGAAAGAAACACGCACATAAAAGTACCCTAAAGGCAAAAAAAGATCCAAACATGACAACACCAAGGGAATAAAACAAAAGGCCAAAGAAGGACAAAGAGAGGCAACAAGACGCCTAAAAGCCTAAGGGCACCAACAAAGGATCCAAAACTTAAAAAAGTGCTAAAAGCAAAGCAAGCATGAAGCTAAAAGACTAAAAGCAAAAACACCTCAAAATTGAAAAAACCCTATTTTTTCTCTTTAGGCGATCTTGATGGCGAAAACCCTAACCTCTTCTTGAATCGATCTTCTTCCTGAATTATAATCTCAAATCTTTATAACGAATAGGTTATAGCATCGTATTCTTTGATTATTGATGCTTTAACTTTTTTTATTAGGTTTGTGTTTTAGTTTTGCGGCTTGATGTATCGTTTTTTCTAGGGTTTGTTGATTGATCGTTTATCTAGGGTCTGTTTTTATGTGACGGCTGTTTGGTTCTTGTCATCGAGTATTCATTATCATTTATTACTAATCAGTTATGCTCATGGTTTTATAAGAATGGAGGTCGATTAGGGCTCGGTTTTGATTCGCTGACAAAACCCTAATTTTAAGGTTTTGTCATTTTTTCTGCTTAATTGTGGTTTGCTTCTTTCGTTCTTATTTGGTTTTAGATAGAGATGGAGGCAACCAAGTCTAATAACTCTAACCTTAGCAACCTCGCTGCTAAGCTTAAGAATATTAATGGTAAGCTTATTGGTGCTGATGGAAAACCTATGATGGAAAGGATGCATGTTTCATTTTCAAAGCAGATGGGTAAGGAGATTCCAACTAAGGCTACGGGTTTGTCTCAATAGGAGGTTCGTGATGAGGGGGATAACGTAGTTACATCTTAAACCGACCAATTTCCTTTGCTAATATTTTGCATGCTGAAGGTGAAACAAAGAAGGTGATCACCGGTGAATCATGAAAGTGTCGAGGACACGGACTTTGTCCTTTCTTTATCTAAAATTGAAAAGGTTCAAAGCAGGTTTGAAAATTCTCTTGTTGGTTATTTTGTTGGTAAAAGCCTTGCGTTTCCTATTGTGCAAAACTATGTTAATAACACATGGGGTAAATTTGGGCTTCAAAAGATAATAAGGGATGGCGATGACTTCTTTTTTTAAAATTTGCTGCTAAAGCAGGGCTAGAACAGGTTTTGGAAAAGGGTCCATGGATGATTCGTCATTCTCCCATCATTCTTAACAAATGAACTCCTAATATATCCTTGACAAAAGATGGGGTTACTAAGGTCCATGTTTGGGTTAAAATGCATAAAGTTTCGGTTGTTGCTTATTCAAAGGATGGTCTTAGTTTGATTGCTACACAAATTGGGAATCCTATCATGCTTGACGCATTCATAAGTTCCATGTGTGTTGAATCTTGGGGCCGAATTAGTTTTGCCCGTGCTCTTTTTGAAACTAGTTTGGATAAGGAAATAAAGGAAGAAGTGGTAATAGCTATTCCTGTTGTAAACGATAATGGCTATACTAAAGCAACTGTTAGAGTGGAGTAGAGTGGAAGCCTCCACATTGTATTGATTTCTAAATATTTGGGAAGTCTCATGACCATTGCCCTAAGCGTATGAAAGAACCTGTTCAAGCTAATATGGCTAAGCCAAGTGATGGTTTTACTGAAGTTACAGGTCGTAAAAACAAAGGAAAAAAGCTGATAATTCGTAGCCTAAAGCTATAAAGATTGGTGATGTTCGGCTTATTAAACCTAAACCAAACTTCTACCCCCTATTAGTAAACCGGTTATGGCTAATGATCAAGCTAAGGGTCCTACTTCAAAGCCTAATGAATAGGGAGAGGCTTCTACATCACAACTGCTAAGAGTGGTGTGAACTCCCATCTGAAGAAGGATGTTGATAACGTCCCTTTTATAAACACTTTTGATGCCCTTAAGGATACTTATGCTAGTAATGATGTTGGAAGTATAACGGATGATAACGATAGTGAGGAAGTAGAAAATGTTTTTATGGAAGATAATGGGAAACCCGTGTATAACTTGGTTGATGATGCACGGAACAAGGTGGAGGCTCCTCCCAAGAAGAGTCCTAGGAAAACTGGTATTTGGTCGGGTAGGAAAGCGAACTATCCTAAAAGAAATGTAGTTTTTTTCCTGAATCAAAGATTCATCACTTTAATAGGGATTATGCGGAAGTGGATCATGAAAATGCCTATAGCAAAAATGGTTGATGGTCTTCGTATGGTTATTGGCATTTCTTGTGAGTCAGTTTATTTTTGCTTCATAGGTTCTGTCATATTTGTATAGAGATAGTTGTTTCATGAGATTGACATGTCAATCTTATGTTGTTTTGGTTTAAGCACGATCAGTGCGTTCTTGTTCTGCCTGGTAACGGGCTGTAATGTAGGAATTCACCTACATCCTTTGTACTTTAACGTTTTTTTGGTGTAATATATTTTACCATAGAAACCCTTTAACAAAAAAAAACTACCTTAAAACTAACTACCCTTACTACCCCAACAGACGCAAAAAGAAAAGTAAAAAAGCTCCAAAAAGCCTAAACGTAAAGACTACCTCAAAAACATAAACAACCTACCCATTCTACCCACCTATTCTAATTCTATCTCTCCACACGTTCCTATCACAGGTCATGTCCTCAGACAAGAGCAGGTTATTCATGTCCTACTTAATTCTATCCCCCCACCTAAGTTTCAGTCTACCCCTTCCTCTCAAGCCGTAAACTAGCAGAGCTTCGACTCTCCTAACTAGCGTTGATTGAGGTCTCCTTTTGACATGCCTAAACCATCTCAGCCTTCCTTCCCTCATCTTGTGAATAATCATTTTGACTTCAAGTAATGCTCTAAAAACTTTGTTCAGAATCATGTCTAACATGATTTTACAACAAGTCCACCTCCACATTTTCAATTCCGCCACTTCCACCATGTTAGCTTGAGCTTTCGTGATCGATCAACACTCGAACCCGTACATCATTGTAGGTCTGACTACAACCCGATAAAAATTTCCCTTTAGCTTTAAGAGAATTATCCTATCACAAGAACTCTTGAGGTTGCCTTCTATTTCACCCTACCTGCTCTAATACGATGAGCTACATCATCGTCAACCCTTCTTGATTTGTGAATCATCGACCCTAAATATCTAAAAGACTCGATTGGTTAAAGGATCTGGTCACCAAAATGAACTTACACTCCTTCATTGTGGACGATCTTGTTCCTACCAAAGTCACATCTTAGGTATTTTGTCTTCTATCTGCTTACCCTTATGCCATTGTCTTCTAGTACCTCCCTCTAAATCTTAAGTCTGTTGTTTAACCCTTCAGCCGATTTTGCAACAAATACAATATTGTCTGCAAATATCATGTACCGAGGGATGCTCTCTTGAATCTTTGTGACAACTCATCTAGAATTAAGGAAAATAGGTAAGGGCTAATGATCGATCCTTAGTGAAGGCCTACTTCCGCAAGGAGAAAGTTTGTGATCCTCACTGTGGTCCATACTCAGGTTTTTGCCCCCTCATACATATCCCTAATAACTCTTAAGTATCTACTTGGGGTTCCTTTCTCAATAAGAGTTCTCCAAATCAAATCATATGGGATACTATCATAAGCCTTTTTTAGGACTAAAAAAAGCCATATACAAGTCTTTTTGTCTTTCTCTATACTTCTTTATAAGGCTTCTAATAAGGTGAATTCCATCGGTCGTGGACATTCCTGACATAAAACCAAATTAGTTCTCTAACACCCTTGTATCCTGATGCAGGCCTAAGTGTTGAAGAACGAGCCCTTTTGTTTCTAAAGGCACAAGACCGTGTGAAGGAAAAGGCCTAGAAGT
>BQNB010203443.1:0-10761 GCA_026074375.1 Tanacetum coccineum | reverse complement strand
AATCCTTATGACTTATTTAAATAAAGTTTAAATATGATTAGAAACTTAAAACTATTGTTTTTAAATAACACTTATAATTGTTTGGTTGTTATGATTATATTGTATGTATTTTCCTTTATTTATATCCACTTAGGTTGAATATTAGATTAAAATAGACAACTTGACACATAAATGTAAAACATCAAGGTTTTCAACCCGCGCTCCGCTGCGGAGCGTAGGATTTTACGTTAATGTAATTATTGCAATAGAATGGTAAACCACCGAAAACAATAGTTAAAAGTGAAGTACTTTCCGTCATATATTCCTAAATCGTGGTTTCAGAACATAACAATATGTTAAAAGCCCCCGTACTATATTTATTTCCAAACCAGCCATTATTTTTTACTGTCCAAGACTCCCCCGAACTTTTCAGAGATCCAATATTTGAGCATAGGAATGAAAATATAATGGTGACACAAAATGCAACCTGCTATTTACTAATTTTTTTGCGACACAAAGTTATTTAACACTTCAGCTTAAGCAAGAACCTAATAATTGGTCCTTTTTTTGGTATGGTCAAAAAATGAAGTGGCTGAAAAAGAGAACGGACGCCATAGCATCTTTGCCCATCTTCCGTGAGTTTTCATCATACGTTGCAATCACTCTGCATTCTCTTAATACATCATATGCGTTAACATAGATTTTTTGCTGTTAAGAATGATCATAGAAATTGTTTTTCCATCATTTAAAATGACAAAACAACAACCACATGTTTAGTAAAAAAACTATGTAATGTGCCCTTTCATAGATCAAATCACAACTTGTTGAAGAGTTTGGTATGCGACCAAAAAGATGCAGCATAGACGGTGAATCATTTTATTCACAAAATCTAATATAACTATTCCTTTTGTCCAGCATTGAAAACAAACTAAGGTATCAGGCGATAACCGGTCAGAACTATCTAGCAACTTCAATTCTGGCCTACAAAACAAAAACCAAAGATTCAAATTCAGAAACCAAAAATGATATAAAATTATTCAAACTAATCAATACCGGATATGAAAAAAATAAAATAAATGATCACCTCCAAATCTTCGTTTGGTTGCTCTCTCACAGTTTCATGTTGCACGCAATGTCATGAACTCTCTTAAAAGGTTTAGAAGGGAAGTACATGTCTGCTTATTGTGCGGCTTATGAGCCTATCACCATCGTCACACACCAGTATCCACCTTACCATGTCGCGGAGTAGCATACTTCATAATCAATAAAATCGCCAAGCATACCCAACATAGTACCCTGTATATCAGTTATAGTTAGCACTAATCAAAATTGTTAAGGTTTTATTTTCTTTTAAATTAATTCGAAAATGAAAAAGTAACAGACCTGAACCCCCGCTGATGTCTAATAACTACTTGTTCCTGCCACTAGCTGCATTTCCAGGGCGAAATAAGCGAAACCTTAACAACGCATCAGTTTTTCTAATGTTAATCGTATTTTTTTATTGAACCATGTTAACGTAGCAGACACAATGCATCCATTTCCTGTAACAACGCATCAGCCCGACCTGTGGTTCCATAATTCCAAGCAACGGATGGCTGCTTACGGTCACGGCTTTAACCTGTTTAGTTCCATTTTTTTATTTTCCCACCCATCCCACTTGGCTATATTAAGATTTATATACATTTATCATGATTTTTGGCAAACATGATCTACCTGCCATACAGATAATCATTAGTAAATACACAAAAAAATGAAAGATTAATAATGAGGTTATCAAAAACTATATACCTCCATCGAAGAAGCATAAGCCGAGAATATATTTTGAGGCTCAGATAAATAAGCAATCGGATATGCGAATACGACCGCCATGGTTTGCAAAACTTTAGCAAGTTTTTCCCCTGCCAAGATGCACATAATCCAAATTATTATCATCACAACCTCTTAGAATCTGCTAACGTTTTTCAAGAAAGCAAACACACACTCTCTTCCACATTCTTCCCCATACGTCTCAGTAAAAAAATCGCCTACAATAAAGTTCGACACGTACCCCCCACGGGGTGGATTTTATTTATTTTGAAATATACGTTTGCCAAAGTATACATTTCCCAGATACCGCTTTATGTTTAAATATATATAACATGTCGGCTTATTGTGCGGCTTATGAGCCTATCACCATCGTCACACAACCGTCATTATCGTCGCACGCCATGGATAGCAGCAATGAAAGGAGCGGTGGCGTCGAAGAAGCATAAGCCGGGAATATAAGCAACTCACCATAAATCTTAATTTTAAGCAGAAACAACAACAATCTCAGCAACAAGACACAAAACATAAGTGCACAAATAATATAATACTTTCTTGAGTTTAGAAGCGAACCACAAAAATCATATTGCCTTTTTTAAAGGAAGCTCAAATATGTATTTTATTATTATGAGGCTCAGATAAGTAAACAATCGGAATAAGAGGATACGGCCGCCATGGCTACAAACCTAGTAAGCTTGCCCCGCCAAGATGCACATAATCTAAACTTTAACCGAGCAAACTTAGACACGCTCAAATTTTATCATCACGGCCTCTTAGAATCACTATCGTTATCATCTTATTAAAACCGCTTCAAAACGCCTTAAGCATATTAATATACTTTAACAAAGAGCAGTATCCTAGGACAAACACCATTCCCAAAGTAGACGAAACTTGATTTATTAAAAAATTCGCCCCTATTATCTCCTCTCATTTTTCAAGAGGTTTCTACCGCCCGCTTAAGCATAAGTACAAAATATATGCAAGCCAAATTCAGAACTGCAAATATATAATCAATACCAAACATCCGCCATGGCCACAACTCGGGTGTGGTTGTGTCGCCAAAAATATAGGCCTCAGTAAGCTATGGTCCGATAAAATATAAATGAGTTTTTTTTGTCGGCTTATTTTTCAGCTTATGAGCCTATCATCATCGTCACTCACCCGTCACTATAGTCACACGACATGGATAGTGGAAATGAAAGGATCGGTGGCATCAAAGAAGCATAAGCAACCCCAAACTATAAATCTTAATTTTAAGTAGAAATAACAACAATTTCAACAACAATATCGAAGGCTCTTATTATACATGCTAATATTTTTTGAGAAAGCAAACACACTTTCTCTTCCACATTCTTCCACATACATCTCAAGTGAAAAAAAGTGGACTAACCTGCCATGATTAAGTTTGCCACGCCATAATGGAAAAAACCAAATAAAAGGGTATCCGACCCGCCATGGCTGCAAACACGATGCGGTGCTTCCCTTGCCAAGATACGAGTCAAACCCTTGTTTGTCATAAGTTGGTTCTACAAAATTCCTCTAGGACACCAAATCAATATCAATAAGACAAAAACAAAAAAATCACTATTCATTTAATACCTGGTTGTCACAAAAAAATTATGAAACCTCAAAATTTGATTTTCGTCATACCAGAATCAATAAGCTTTAGATTAAAAAATCTAAAAACAAACACTAATTATAGAAGTAACTAACTATTTTCTTCCATTCCGAGCCATTAGCAACTATAAATCATGGTGTCCATTTTTTTGTAACATCCCAAACACTAACTCGCGAACCCCTGATAACTTAATCGTAAATCATCACGGCATGAATGGAATCACTGTGTGTGTTTTTATTCCATTTCGAGCCATTAGCACAATTCAATAACAAATCATCACGACATTAATGGAGTCAATGTGTTTGTTTTGAGGCGGTGGAAACCTCTAGAAAAATGAGAGGAGATAATGGCTAGGGCGGTGAAAACCTCTTTAAAGATAAGAGGAGATAATAGGGGAGAATTTTTTTAATAAATCAGGTTTCATGTACTTTGGCAATGGCGGTTGTCCCAAAAATACTACTCTTTAGTAAAGTATATTAATACTTAGACTTAAGTTAAGAAAATATTTTTAACTTGTGCTACGTAGAATGAAAGCATGCTTCTTCGTACACCTTTTTTATTTACACGCTTTATCAAAATTTATCCGTCACAAATTTAAGTCGTGTCATTAATTGCTTGATATCACTTGCAAATTTCCTTTTGCTCAAAGTGAGACGTAGGTGAATTGCAACCAAGGTGATTGTTCTCTATGCGTGAGAACTAGACCTAATTTCACAAATCTCAAATTGGATGACTTAATCGAGTTAAGCAACTGAGATCCATAACCCGAGGCAAAGATTGGACTAAACATGCCAGCTTGACACTAGTAGCTCGTTCACTAGCGTCATGAGTCCCATAAGGATCCAAGAGTTGCACATGTATTGCAATTAGTGGACGCCACCCATATATATGACCTTATTCATTGCTAGAAGTGATGACGAAACCTCAATGATGATCTTATCATTTTCGTAAATTAGTTGTTTCAATATTAAACATGGTGACGTTAATCTATTAAAGGATTAATTATTGAAAATACTAAAAGTTTGAACTTTGTTTATTTTGTAGATGTCAACACCTGCTCAAAATATGAACAATTCGACCATCAGGTTAATTCTTGAAAAAGAGAAACTTTTTGGGAAAAATAAATGTAACAAAAAACAACAAGTAGCACGTCTTATGCTTGCTAGCATGACTCTTGATCTTCAAAAAAATATGGAGGACTTCAATGCATTTGACATGCTCAAAGAACTGAAAACTATGTTCTAACAACAAGCAGATCAGGAACTATTCAAAACAGTCAAAGCATTTCGTTATTGCAGACAGGAGGAAGGGCAAACTATTAGCTCCTACATCTTAAAGAGGAAGGGCTATCTAGATCAACCGGAGCGCCTTGGTTTTCCTATGTACAACTAACTTGGATTTAGCTTGATTCTTAACTCTCTCTCCAAGGACTATGAACAATTTGTACAGAATTACAACATGCATAACACGAGGAAGACTATAGATGAGTTACATGCTTTGCTTAAGCTAGCTGAGAAAGGTGTTGGGATCTACTAACTAAATAAGCATTTATTATCTATAGTACGTAGCTAATTAATGTCCCAAAGGGATCCGTATAATGTAATTAGATTAACACATAAATAAAAATACTAACCTCTTGTTTTGAATCATGTAATCAAACAGAGCAAAGAACGGATACTTATTTTTGTCAAAAATCCCATGAAAACTCTTTAGTCACTAAAACAAGTGACCTATATAATTCGTCCACACAACACGTCGTTGTATACTACCCGAATGCTAGTTCTTTGAACTTCACGATCAAAGCAATGAAACTCACGGTTTATGCTTTCTTATTTATGATAATCGACCCAAAACAAAACCCTAAGGGTTTTTTCACTTTGGCTTATCGGTTTTCAAGAGCGGAGAGGATATGGTATTTGATTTAGGTTTCTTAAGTTATGAGGGATAAAACATTAATCAAATCCTTAAACCACCCTCACACAAATATGGACTTTCCATATTGCTCAAAATGGTAGTACCTCGGTGTATATGTGTGAGACCCCATAGGCTCACGTATATCTGGCCTGTATAATTATTTGATATGATATGAGCACTTCCCAATAGCTCCCACTTGTGAAAGTCATAATCATAAATAAATATACAACTATACAAGCAAAGGTTAGCGTCTAGCAACACGTCAATGCTCCCAGATATACCTGAGTATAGTTTCGTAAACGTCTTAGTTTTATAATGGTTTATTAAATCATTCTTTTGTTTCAGATACTTGTTAAATATGGATATGGATCAAAGTTATCCCAATATTTAACTATTCTATTTCTCATTAAAGCTATTGAACAAGATTACCAAATGTAATCAAGATTCATCTTGACTACCCTTTAGGCACGGTCATGCACACATCTGATCCATTCAACGAGGGGCCTAGTAGTATCTAACTCTAGTAACACGTGGAGGAACAAATCCTATTTTGACTGCACTTTTCATTCATATGCTTCACAAACACTTCTGAAATTAGAATTTATAACTACCTTATTCAGGATATCGTTTAACTATAATCAAGAAATGCCATCCACACATGCAAGACCTACTTGCATCTCAAGTCTAAGGACGAGTATAATACAACCACTTACGAGTTTTACTTATTGACGCCAATCCATAAAGTAAATATTCGTTGGTTGGGATAGTCCAATATTCATAACCTATAAATACCATATGAGTTTGGCGGACACATCCTTTAATATTTAAAGAATATTAACAATCGCTCACATTTGTCTTAATTCAACAATACTCTCGTATCGTTAACCGACAATGGACAATTTTAGATTAATTAAATTATTCATGGATTAAACATGCAAATATAGGACACAGTTAATTTAAAATGAAAACAATCATACCAAGTATATTAATTCATTACGAAAAATAAAACCGTTTAACATCCTATTATCCAAATACTAAAACACAGATTTTCTCTCATGTTTAACACACATCTTCACACACTTAAAACCACAATTAATTCTAATCATAATGTTTATAACTCTCATTTGTTGTAAGCATATTTTTACTTGATGATCCACTCAAGCAAGCTTAAAGATTTTTCCATCCTCATCTACCTCAAGCACACACATATGAAGATACACAACAACAAGATTAGTGCTCTTGTCATCTTCATACATTGAAGCCTTCTTGTCAAAAGAAATTCATCTATATCAAGCTTAAAGTAATTGATATTTATCAGTATGCAGCGCATTAATGTCCTAAAGGGATCCATATGATGTAATTAGATTAACACATAAATAACAATACTAACCTTTTGTCAAGAAACCCATGAAAACTCTTAAGTCACTAAAACAAGTGACCTCTATAATTCGTCCACACAACACGTCCTTGTATGCTACCCGAATGCTAGTTCTTTGAACTTCGCGATCAAAGCAACAAAACTCACGATTTATACTTTCTTGCTTATGGTAATCGACCCAAAACAAAACCCTTAGGGTTTTTTCACCTTGGTCGATTGGTTTTCTAAAGGGGAAACGATAGGGTATTTAATTTAGGTTTCTTAAGTTATGGGGGATAAAACACTAATCAAATTTGTATATATGGTTGATGTGTTTCAAAAGCTTTGAATTTATAAGACTAGAATTATTGATTATTAAATGGAAACACACGGGTAAAGTATAACCCACGTATGTAGTATAATACTTCAGGTAAGACCAGGTCATCCACAGGGGTTTGATTTTGTTCGTATAATCGCTAGTTTTAAGACAAATCTTAATGACTTTTCCCATATGAGACATGATTGATGATGATTTCAATAATAAAGGAGTATGACTACTTGGATAATTTCATATAATTCCTAAGCAATGGTAATGATTACGATATTTGATTTTAGGACTTAACTTATAAAAAGGTTTTTTTGTCAAAAAACGTTTTCACACTTATATCAGTTAACTTAATTAGATGTGCCATGCAAATAATCAAGTTACTATTATATCAAATCTATTTTGTTTATCAATTAACGTAAGCGGATTTCTCCAACCAAACAATAAGACCGTAGACAAATCTTTAAAACTATATAGCACACAACGGGCCTTTCGACCTATACCGTTATGCGTATATAATCAAAGGTGATGAACAAAGTTGACAAGATCAGATATGATAGGATTTCAACACAAGCTTAAGATTAACAAGATCGTAGTAACACCAGATGCTTATTTATTATATTAACATCACCGAGTAGTCATAAGAGGTTTAGCCTCTCATGGCTAATGAGTTCATAATAAAGTTAAATAGGGAATTAAGAAACATACGAGATTCTAATGTGAAATGGATCGAACACAACCCGTTTACAAGTAATGAATCGTATCACAACCTTTATTATACTAAATATATGATAAATTCTTCTTCGTCTTCGCCGGAATTTCATGCTTTAAACCCAAGAATTGATGAAGAATTTTGAGAGAGATTTGTATATTTTGAAGTATATGAGATTATATGAAATGGCTTGGAAATCCTCTCTATTTATAGGTCGTGCGAGGCCAAAAGTGCGACGCACAAAATATATTATGCGGCGTACTTAGCCTATATCGGTTAGATCTTCATTAATGCATAGAGCAAGTACGGCGCACATTTAGGGAAAATCGACGCACTTTGTGTAATAACTGACTTCATTTATTTCGTTGGTAAGTACGCCGCACAATCATATAAGTGCGGCGCACTTTTTCAATTTTTGGGATTTATTATTTCTTTTCTTCTAACTTTGCTTCCAATGAGTGTAAACACTTGTAATTCGAACATTTTGAGCTCGGACAGTCTTCAAGTGAACCTGCACATATTTTACGCTATTAAGTATCGAAAGTTCACGAGAAATGTTAAAATATATACAAATAGCGCCGCTAAAAACATGTATAATTAAGGCGTTATCAAATCCCTCCACACTTAGCTATTGCTTGCCCTTAAGCAGTCAAAGAGAGAAAACAAGATTCATTTATCGTGAACGTAGAGAAATTATCTTTGTACAAGAGTTTACTAGTTTTAATACGTTTCACGCATAGACATATAACCAAGCACCTCACATAGGGAATGTGTTTATTTTTAAATTCAATCAAATCACTCATATAGGGTTTATATTTGTGAAGTCACTCAAATTTGCACAGACATAATCTAGATAGCTACCATAGGCTTGTACAAGACACATAAACATGGTCGTTGCGGCGTGAGAACCTAGACAAAATCTCAAAGAGGTAAAACGTGATAATGATATGGGTGAGTATGAGGTAATATGTTTTCATGCGCTAAGACAGAGCCTTGTAACAACTTATTAACTTTGAAATTATTCTTTTTTAACACTAAATGCTTATGCAAGGATAACTTAAGGCTAGCACAGAGCTGAGATATTGAGCACATAGTCTTTCAGACACTTGGGGATTTAGCACTAAAAGCAAGTGTTGCAGATAATGGGATTACTTGGGGATTTATTTACCTCTTATCATACGATATTGCCTATAAATTAACCTCACTGCGGTCTAGTAAATAATGATCAAGCACAAGTTCTGAAGCTACTAAATTATCGGTACTCTCACAAACTGTGCAAAAAGATATGTATCAAAGGCTAGAATATACCTCATAGTTTAACGGACTGAATTTTTGTGCTAGTTATGATGTCAGTCCGAGTAGGATTTGCCTTACTAAGTGTATACATTTTTAATTTTAGAAGAAAACCTATATTAATTTTATTAAACATCAGTTAAAATGTGGCAAAATTGCAGGGCAAACACGAAGGGATATATTATTTAATTTTTCCTATTTGGCTCCTCCACACTTAAGTTGAACATTGCCCTCAATGTGAGAACTGATACAGATAGAAAATAAGGAAAATTATAGGAAAACGGTACTTCTCGGGGCATAATATGGTGTAGCTGCAAGAGAGCTTATCCATGAGCGAGCGCCATAATTTTCCAATTTTATGTAATATTACCTGCAAAAATAAACAAAACATACAAAAAGAAAATATTTTTGTTTTTTTAGAGGAGGAGGAACTCCTCTACGCTTGAGTTATAGCACGGGTTGCCTCCCAAGAAGCGTTAATTTTTAAGAGAGTCATTAGCTAGACTCGTACTTCAGAGGCTTAGTTTTTTAGGATAAAAGGGAGTGATTTCTTCCCTTTGGTCATTACATTCATCTTCTTTATGGTAAAGTTTGAGTTGATGGCCGTTAACAATAAATGTCTTGTCATCTTTACCATAGAGTTCAACATATCCGGATGGATATTGATGCTTCACTACGTATGGTTCAATCCATCGAGATCTGAGCTTTGACTGTTTAAATTTGTACTTAGAATGGAATAACAACATTTTGTTTCTATGTTGAAATTCTTTTCTCATTTTGAGTTTTCTGTCGTGCCAGACTTTGGTTCTTGCTTTGTATAGACGAGAGTTTTTATATGCTTGATGTCGGAATTCGTCTAACTCGTGTAACTGGAACATTCTTTTTTCACCAGCAACGATGAGATCTAGATTATAGTTTTTTAGTGCCCAGTATGCACGGTGTTCGATTTCAAATGGTAAATGGCATTTTTTACCGTATAAGAGTTTATATGGGGTGGTTTCGGTTGGTGTTTTATAAGCGGTTCTGAAAGCCCACAGAGCATAATCGAGTTTTTTTGACCAAACAGTTGGATTATCTTTTGCTGTTTTTTCAAGGATTCTTTTGAGGGCTCTATTTGTATTTTTGACTTGTCCGCTCATTTGAGGATGATATGATGTAGAGAAACGGTGGGTAACTCCATATCTTTTCATGGTTTTTTCTATAATTTTGTTGCAGAAGTGAGTTCCTCGGTCGCTTATTAGAGCTTTGGGCATACCAAAACGGCATAATAGTTTTTTCAAGAATGAAATAACAACTCTGGCATCGTTAGTTGGTAAAGCTTGAGCTTTAACCCGTTTGGATACATAGTCGAAAGCGACTAAGATGCAAGGCTGTCAAACTCACGAGTTTACACATAAGTCGTACGATCTTACGTGTCCACCTGATAAAATCGTGTAGGATCGGTGTAGGATCGCATTAGAGGTAGGATCGCAAGTAGGATCGTAAACCCGCGCGTAAGATCATAGGATCGCGTGTCGATACGAGTTTACCAAACTACCAAGTTACTAACTTATTGACTTACATACTTACTAGCCCATTACTTTTTAGGCCCAAAAAAGAACAATACAAGTCCGCTGATCTCAGTAACAAGTATTGACGTTCATTCCTAGATTTTCTAATCAATAAACCTAATTATATACTTTCCCCAAATTGAAATTACATGAAACAAATTAAGGTTCTTCTTCTCATGTTCTAGTTACCTTAAGCAAAAAATTTCTTAC
>BQNB010203442.1:0-10761 GCA_026074375.1 Tanacetum coccineum | reverse complement strand
TGTATATGAATAAGGGACGAAGGGTTACTGCTGTTAAGACCTCAGCAGGTTACTCTTGGAGGAATAAAAACCACATTTTTGGGGTTCCAAGAGTAATGGTGGATCTCATCAATCCACATGGTTTCACACTTAATGATCCACAAGGCAGGCTCAAGTCAGAATTGGCTTGGGTCTCTCAAGTGTACTAATTATTTTGTTGTATGATATGTAGGGTGATCCTAGTACAGATAATGACATAGGTATAGTTGACAGTGGTTGCACTAGTGGCCAGAATAGAGGCTATCAGACTGTTTTTGGCTTTTGCTTCTTATATGGGCTTTCTGGTATATCAGCTGGAGGTGGAGCATGGAAGAATATCAGGAAAATGCACCATAAGACTTCAAAAGCTTGACTTTGAAATGTCTACTATGTTGTAAGAGCTGCTGCACTTTCAACTTGTTCTTTTTTTTCTGTATCACAAAGTTTGTGATAAAAAGAACTAAGTTCCTCTCACAGGACACTGAATGTTGGTTGCTTTCAGAAAAGAATTCCAATTGCCTGATGCAAGTCAGGAGGTACTCAGAATCCTAGGGAATGTTCTCTACCATTCCAATCTCAGACATGCAACCAGAACAACAAGGTCACCTTTGTTTAGTAGCAAAAGCATCCTTGGATAATCCACTGCCTGATGGCACAGTAAGGATGGCTCTTGTGAATCTTCAAAACAATCAACATGTTAGTAAGGAAGGTCTGGTTGATGGGTTACCTCTCAAGGTGTTTACCAATGAACACAACTGTGTTGCCTGCAACAAAGGAAAGCAACATAAGGCTTCTTACAAGCATATTTCTGCTGTGAGACTTATTACTGAAACTCTGCAATTGCTGCACATGGACCTTTTTGGTCCTACCAATATCAGGAGTATTGACCAGAAGTACTACTCCTTGGTGGTTACTGATGACTTTAGCAGGTTTACTTGGACTTTCTATTTGGGTACTAAGGATGGAAAACAATTAATGTCCTTAAAGGAATTTATTGCCTTAATAGAAAAACCAGCTAAACATAAAAAGGTTTTAAAGGAATAAGGTGTGATAATGGGACAGAGTTCAAAAATGCAAAACTAATGAACTCTGTGGGGAAAAGGGAATTAAGAGGGACTATTGTAATCCCAGAACCCCACAGCAGAATGGGGTTGCTGAGAGGAAAAATAGGACTCTTATAGAGGCTGCTAGAACCATGTTGGCTGACTCTAAATTACCTACCATGTTTTGGACTGAGGCTATTAGCACGGCTTGCTATGTTTTAAACAGGGTATCTATTACTAATCCCCATAATATACACCTATCATTGTTATCTGAGATGGTTCCGAGATAGGTCATCTTAAACTTTTGGGTGTTCAAGTACCTATCCTCAATACAAGGGGCCTTTAGGGGAATTTTTGAGGGCAAAGCTGATGAAGTTATCTTCGTTGTTGATGCTCCTAATTGCACAGGCTTTTAGGGTTTATAATTTATCAAAACAGAAGAGGTTAGTTTAGAGGAAACCATGAATCAGGAGATTTTTAGTAGATAAACCCAATGTTCAGGGATAGGTCATGAGTGGTATTTTGACCTTGACTATTTAATGATTCATTGGGTTATACTTCGCTTTTAAAACTGTCACACCTGCAGTGTACACATGAAAACTTACATACCTGCAGGTTTAACACAAGCTCCAGAACTCCTGATTCAGACGTAGAGGAGAAGTAATAGTGGTTCCTTATTTCTATCTAACAGTTTTGCAGCGGTCCTTCCTCAAGCCAATGGTCCTAGTGTTATGGAAACGCAAATGCAGATTATTCAGAAGAGAGCTTGCTAAGCTTCAAAGCAAGGTATGAAGCTAAGGATGCAGGGCATGCCACGTTATGGTTACTTGTTTTTTCTCACAAGCCCCAACAGCAGAAATGACTAAGTCAAGCTGAAGCTGTGAAATTCGAAACCACCGGTGTTTTGTGATGGGGATCGGTGGCATTGGCTCTGCTGGTGGTGTTTCTGCTGGTAGTACTTCTGCTGGTAGTGATCCTGCTGGTGGTCATCCTGCTGGTCCTTTTCAAACTGCTGGTAGTTATGATCCTGCTGCTCTGGGCGAACCTGCTGCTCTGGGCGATCCTGCTGCCAGTACATCTGTTTCTGCTGACTTCATTCCTGTACATGCTGATGAATCTACACTTCCTCCTGGTCAATTTTTAGGCTCGAGTGAAAACACTAAACGATTTCCAGTTCCTTCTGATGTGTGCAAGGATCAATTCTCATCTGGCATTTTCACATCTTCCTCTTATGATGATGATTTTCGTGCTACTCTTACAAATTTAGCACCTGCTGTGGAAGTGAATCCAGTTCCTACAAAAAGGGTGAACACAATTCATCCTCAGTCTCAGATTCTAGGTGATCTTGCAGCTCAGTTCTTGAACAAGAAGCAGAGCTCAAAATCCAGTTTGGTTGAATGTGTTTCATTGGTTATTATTCAAGATCAAACAACGGACCATTCATACAAGGACCAAATTCATGTCTGTCTGCTTGCTTTCCTTTCTCAGTTACGAAACGCAACTAGTATAGCTTAAACACTTGAGGATCCTGATTGGGTTGATGCTATGCAAGAAGAGATGCAACAGTTCATCAACCAGCAAGTATGGAAACTTGTCCCTTTACCTGCTGGCAAACATGCAATAGGGACAAAATGGATTTTGAAAAACAAAAGGGATGCCAGAGGAATTGTTGTAAGGAATAAAGCGAGGTTGGTTGCACAGGGACACCGACAAGAGGAGGGCATTGATTATGATGAGGTATTTGCACCAGTGGCCAGAATAGAGGCAATCAGACTGTTTTTGGCTTTTGCTTCTTACTTGGGTTTTCTTGTATATCAGCTGGACTGTTTAAGAGTGCCTTTCTTACTGGAGAAATCTGAAGATGAAGTGTATGTCACTCAGCCTAACAGGCTTTGAAACGGATCCTTACTTCCAAAGCTTGTATTACAGAGTGGTTAAAGCTCAGTATGGACTTCATCAAGCACCTTGAGTCTGGTATGCCAAGATTGTTCTGCTTTTCTGTTACAACACATTACAGAAGAGGTACTATTGACAATGACATTGTTCATCAAGAAGATTTCCAGGATATACTTTAGGTCCAGGTTTTATGTGTGACATCATCTTTGGGTCAACCTATAAAAGCTGGTGTGATGAATTTGAGGTGTTGAAGAAAGGTGAATTTGAAGATGAGTGCTTATGAGAGATGACTTCTTCTTTGGTCTACCAGGTGTGAAACAGTTGCCTGATGGTTTCTTTTACAGCAAGGACAGTATTTAAAGGACATGCTACTAATTTCGACATGGGAATCTGTAAGGAACTGCAACACAACACCTTATGGAAGCTGCTAAGACCAAATTGAATGATGAACTGATCCTCCAGTTAATGAACATTTTGACAGATCCATGATTTGGTTCACTTTAGTATTCTCACAGCTTCAAGGACCTGACATCAGGTTGCCGTTAGTGCATGTTCCAGTCATCGTTACTCCACTGACTTTCATCTGAATGCAGTCAAGAAGATTTTCAAGTATCTAAAAGGGCAACCAAAACTCGGCTTGTGGTACCCTAAAGATTCTCCCTTTCAGTTGGAAGCCTACAGTGATAGTGATTATGCTAGTTCTCATGGTGACCGGAAATCCACTACAGGTGGATGTCAATTTCTGGGGCAGACGCGTTAATTTTCTTAGGCTTAGTGCAAGAAGGCAGACTATTGTGGCTACTTCTTTAATGAAGCTGAGTATGTTGCTGCTGCTAGCTGCTGTGCACAGGTTCTCTGGATTCAGAACCAGTTGCTGGATTATGGATTCAACTTCATGAATACCAAAATCTTCATAGACAAACCAGGAAGCCACCATATGCGTTGTGAAGAACCCTGTCTTTATCAAGGACCATGCATATTGAGTTTCGAAACATCACTTTATAAGGGATGCCATTGAGAAAGAACCTTGATTACAGGTGCTGGAGATTCACCACCGATGAGTCTGTGGCTGATTTACTTGACCAAGGATTTGATGACCAAGATTTGAGTATCTGGTGGTCCATATTGGGATGGTGAATCCCTCTTTCGTGAATTAAGGGGAGGTATCAGCCTAAGGGGAGGCTTGTTGTTGTATATTCTAACTTTCTTGTAGGTGGATATGTTGTTTTGTGGGATACTATTTTTCTGTGATTGCAGGTAGTAAATACTGCTGCTAGGTGTATATCATTTCTGCTGGACGATTGGTTTCTGCTGGTCGTACTATGGTTCTGCTGGTAGTTATCCTTTCTGCTGGACGATTGGTTTCTGCTGGTCGTACTATGATTCTGCTGGCAGTTATCCTTTCTGATGGCGTTGGTTTCTGGCTGGTCGTACTATGGTGATTTGTGGTAGTTTCCTTTCTGCCTGGACGATTGGTTCTGCTGGTCGTTACTATGGTTCTGATGGTAGTTATCTTTCTGCTGGACGATTGGTTTCTGCTGGGTCGTATATGATTTCTGCTGGCGTATCCTCCTGCTGGCTACTTTGTTCTGCTGGTTAGCTATGGATTCTGACTGCTTGATTCAGTTGTAACCATGCGGTGGTCATACTTTCTGCTGGTGGATTCATTTCTGCTTGATAGGGTGTATGTTCATGCTGTGGTGCATGGTTTTTCTGTTTGTGAACTCTTTCTGCTGGCTGAATATATTCATGCTGCTGGAGTTGTTTATGCTGCCAATACATCTATTCATGCTGCTGGACTGGTTTGTGCTGGTGGTATCATGTTCCTGCTGGCTGACTTATTTCTGCTGGTAGTAACATGTTTCTGCTGTGCTCAGCTTGATATTGCTGGTTGGTTGGTCTATGCCACTAGTCACTTGGATTCTGCTGGTCGTCTCCATTCCTGCTGGTGTAACAATGTAACTGCTGCCTGAATAGTTTGTGCTGCTCACATATTCATTCTGCTGCTTGACTTGTTTCTGCTGATTTTTTTTAAGACTTGTTACTGCTGATTGATTTTTTTTCCTGCTGGTCTTAAAAATAGAAGTTGAATAGTTTTTCGTTTTAAATCTCTATTTTATGGATTTGACGGTCACCACTTGCCTGAACAGGTGGCGGACAAGTTGATTTTCACTCAATTACTTCAACTTCCAAGGTTAAAATTGTACCAATCAAATTTAAAAGGTTAATTTTCACACATTGGACAACATTTAACCTAAGTAATCCCAAATCCACTTTTCAGCTTTCCCACACACCATACATCAAACTCTTTTGCCCTTTGTATTACTTGTTCTCTTAATACCTACATTCAGTAATCACCAATGGCTGGCCACATCCAGTACAAGATGATCACAACAGGAACTCGCTTTACTTGGGGAGGGAAAGAGTTCAGGAGGACTTTACAGATATCTCAGCTATCTTGGACACTCTCCATTAAGACTATTGACGGCCGTGAGGTGGTCGTGACTGAGTCTCTCATTAGGACTCAGTTACACTTTGAAGATGCCAATGGCATTGTTGCCATGCCCAATAGTGATATTCTTGAGGGTATGAGGGTCATTGGGTATCCGACGGATCGGGCTCTTACCTTTCTTAAGCACCATTTATCTCCTCAATGGAGATTTCTGGTGCACACACTTCTGCACTGTCTGAGCCCTAAGTCTGGAAGTTGGAATCAATTTCCTAGTTCCATTGCTACAGCCCTTATTTGTTTGTCGACTGGTCGGGAATATAATTTCTCTCGCTTTATCTTAGAAGGGATGATTGCGAATGTTAAGGCTACAAAGAATAAATTTTTAATGTACCCACGGTTTTTACAAATGCTTGTGGCCATAGAGACAGCTGACCGAACCCCTCGACCCACTTTTGGTTTTACTCGGAAACTGTTTTCTAATATGAAATATAAATGGGCGGGTGAGGAAATACCTTTGACACCCCCCATGCTTGCCATTGCTGCTGCTGGTGATGCTGCTGATGAGGAAAATGCTGCTGCCCATGCAGCTGCTGGTAGTCCAGCTGAGGCACACCCTGTACCTCACTCTCCTCCGGTTTCCCCTGTTAGGGAACCAACACCGGAGAGGCAGCCTGAGACAGAATGGGTAGTCCCTATCCCTGTCTCGCCTATTACTGACTGGAGACCATGGCCTTCTGTTCCTGCACATTCTCCCATTAGGGATCCTACACCTGAGCCTGCGTCTCCACCTACCCCGCCCACTCAGACCTTTATCTTTGAGGAGCCCTTAGCTTTTGGCCCTGAACCCAGACCAGCTGGGTATGTGGACCCTGATGTCCTTGAACCAATTATTTTTGGTCCACAGCCCAGACCCTCTGATTTTGTTGACCCTGACCTTGAGGAACCCGTTATCTTTGGTCCCCCACCTAGGCCTGACAACTATATTGAGCCTGCGGACATTGATAATCTCGTTTCCATGGAAGATGACACCATTCATGGTGGATTCCATGAGGAGTCACCTGTTGGGCCCAATGATGCTCCTACACCAACAGCCGATGCTGCTGGTAGGGCAGAGGACCCTACTCTACTAACAAGTTTATCTGCAAAGCTTGACAGGTGTATGGGGCGTATAGACTCATTGGAAACAGAGCTGGGAACCTCAAAGAAAATCATGGGGGGAGCTATTTTGACACTTGTATCTCGAGTAAAGAAGTTGGAAAGAACAGTTAAACAGTTGAAGACAGCACGTTTTGTGGGTGATGCCCCTGCCACAGAAGGGGATGTGGATATTCAGGATGATGTTGACCTTGAAGGATTATCACGTATGGCATCTGAAGCTCTGGGTCACGATCAACCTGCTGTTCCCTCTGAGGATATGGAGGAACGCGAAGAGGAGGAGGTTCCTCTTAGGCGTAAGAGGTCGGTTCATAGACGGGCCAGGACAGAGTTTAATACTTCAGCTTTTGCGCAGTTTCATGCTCCTCTTTCTGCTGATGTTCTTCCTCAAGCGGCAATCTCTGAATCTGCTGGTCCGTCTGTTGGTGCTGATAAGGGAAAGGCTCCCATGCCTGATTTGGATATCCCTGCTGAGTTTCTTGCAGAGGATGCACAGGCCAGGAAACGCCTCGAAGAAGAACAGGCAAGTGCGCGGTTGGTTCAACAGTTACAGGCTGAGGATATGGCTCAGGCAGATGTGCCAATTGTTTCTGAGCAGCGCGCAAAGGAATTAGATGAACTCATGCTGCGTATGACAGAAACGGACTGGTTGACTTTGATGATGCAAGTTGGTACAAATCCTGCATTGGCACGTGAGTTGTTGGGAGCTGATGTCAACGAAGACAACTTTATTGAGCGCATGACTGCCATTAAGGAACGGAAGAAGCGAGCCTTGGCAGATTTACGCTATAGAGCACTCAAGGGTAAGCCGCTGAAGCAATCTGAAGTCACCCAAATGATGCGTAACTTGGTTAAAAATCAGTGGTGTGCAGCTCATCATGGTACTATTACGATGAAAGCTGTCAAGGCTATGTCTAAACAACAGTTGATTGACGAGTACGAGTATATCTGCAGTCGTCTTGAAAAGGATCGCTTGTTGAGTGCTCAGTATAATCTATTTCGACCCAAGCCTGTCATTACTGAGCCTCCCTCTAAAAGACAAAGGGTTGACAGTGATACTACACAGCCATCGGGTGTTCCTGCTGCTTCCACACAACATGCTGATGATCCTGATTCTGCTGGTGGTGGTGGCTTTCAACCTGCTGGTTCGGCTACTCCTATGGCTGGTTTTGCTGTTCCCGATACTGCTGGTGGTACACTTGGTACTCATGTTACTGCTTCTACTGTCCCCACTTCAGCAGCAATGGATTCTGCTGGTTCACACCATGCGCTTGGAATTTCACCATTTGCAGATTCTGATGATAGTTCTTCCCCGTCACCTGTCTCTACTGATCACATACCAATTGATGTTCTGTTTGAACCCAGATCAGGAGGTATTAATGAGTTTTTCTTGGATAGTGATGAGGACGAGCAGATAGGTATGTCTCGAGTTGCTGCTGACCCTGACTCGGATGATGAAGTACTAGCTGAGATTCTATTTCAGGGTCAATATATTTGTGGTGCTGGTGTTGTGGTTGTGGACAAACTCCCTGATGATAAGATTGTTGACCCATGGGTAAAGGTTGAAACCATTTCTGAATCTGCCTCTTCTCCTCCTCGGTCTCGTCGTAAACATCGTGGGGTGCGAAGTGATGACTCTTTATGGGATAAACCAGTTGAAGACTTCTTCAGTTCTGAGAGTGAGAGTGATGATGATATGGAGAATTATATTCCCCCTATTCCGTATGGTGCATTTCAAGATTGGGAGATGGTGATCTGTCCGCTTAGTAACAGTTATTATCATGTATATTATCAGGAGAACGACGCGAAGTACTCACCTACTTGAAACCAGTTGCTACACTACGTATTATCGTGATGATCTCCCTTCATTTTGCGACACGGATGAATTAGGTACTTTCGTTTAACCCAGACGTCGATGTTGGATTAGAACCTATGAGGGATTAAATCTGTATGTCAGTCCGCTCCAATTCTGAAGACGTGAAAGATTTTTGGCGCACTCAAATGACAGTATTGTGACTCTGGAAGCTGTATCCCAAGAGCTCTGTTCATGCTAGGACTTAACGAATGGAAAACCTGTGTAATGTTGTGGACAAGGTCAATCCTATCCGGGCTACACTGCTATGAACGGAATGAATGTCACAGGCTCACCAGTTCCACACTCAATACTATCGGGATGTAGTTGGTTGCTGAAAGGTTATTCAGACAGTTTCAAGCTGGCTTACAGAACCTATGCGTGTCTTGCAACTGTTTCCTATGTAAGTTTGTTTATAGTTGATATTTTTTTTTTTTTCATATTTTTCGTTTAGTCTTTATTCCTTAAAAAAAAAAAAAAAAAAAAAACTCTTAGTTAGTTGTATTGATCGTATATTGTTGTATCACTTTGGTGTTAGTGCTTGCACTGCACGACAAATGGTTTTCAGCTAACCATGGCTAACAGCCAAGAAAGAGTCTGGCTCACCATTGCAAACGGCTTTGGTGTGTAACTCAAATCCGTTGATGGTTGCCAGGTTACCAAAACCTGGATGGTATTCATTTTCCATATTCCTGTTGGGATGAAAAATGGCTAGTCCAGGAGCAAACGGCTCTTGGTAAAGACTTCTCAAATCCGTTTATAGTTGACAATTTACTAAAAATTGTATGGTTTTCAACTCACCATATTTGTCTAAGTGAAGAGTTGACTAGTCCATAAGATTATGGCTTATGGTAAAGACATGCAAATCCATATTAGATGGTTGACACTTTACCAAAAAGTGGATGGTATATCAACTCACCATGTTTCATGTACAAAGAGTTGACATGGTTATCAATCCACCATGGAATTTACCTTTTCTAGGTGCCAAAGGATTGACTAGCCCTGAGCAAACGGCTACAGGTAAAGGCATATCAAATCCGTTGATGGCTGTAATGGTTTGCCAAAAACCATATGGTATTCAACTCACCAATGTTTCAAGTACTGAGAGTTGAAATGGTTCTCAGTTGACCATGGACATACACCTTTCTGGTGGCCAAAGAACTGACTACTCCAGAGTTAATGGCTAACTGGTAAAGAGACATCAAATCCATTTACATTTTTCAATGATTCACCTCTCACAGGAGTTAACACACCTGGAAGTGATGAGGATAGACTGCAATTTTATGATTTGATGTACATACTTGTCAATGTTGCTGATAGCATGGAGTGCTGAAGAGCTGTGACGAATAGTTGCTGCAAAGACTGGAAGTTGCTGTTCTTTAATGTTGCTGCTTGCTTTGTTGCTGCTGGTTACCTTGTATCTGCTGGTACTTGTTTCTGCTGTTACTCAATCCTCTTGCTTCGCGAAGATCTATCTAGAAACTTGGAATTAACGGAGTCAAAACCAAGTTTAGGGGAGGATTGTTGGGACAAATTAAAAACGACTAAGTGTCGTTTCTGCTGTTAGAGATGTTCGTTTCTGCTGATAGCATTAAGTCGTTCCTGCTGACAGTTCAAGTAGCATTCCTGCTGATAATGTTCCTGCTGGCAGTTCAAGTAGCATTCCTGCTGATTATGTTTCTGCTGGTCATGTTCTCGTTTCTGCTGACAGAGATAGAATCTGCTGATTGTTATTTATAGACGTAATTAATGTAATTAAGGAATTATAGTTATATTCTAGAATTATCTCATTAATATAGGAATGAGATAAATTAGGAAGAGATTGATGTATATCTCTTACGTGATTTTAGTTTTCTTGTTGACCAATTTAGGGTTTCTTCTCTATAAAAGAAACCTTTAGCATTAGGGTTTGGCACCGAATTACAAGTCACAAAAACAATTCATTATCAATAGAAAGATCCATAGAGGATCATTGTTCTTATTTGTTCTTCTGTATATTACATTGTTTAGTTTCCGCCTAAACAAGTATTAGAGTCTCTCACGTATATACTTGTGATTACATAAGTATTATACAACCACATAGGCTAGAAGATCTATCTAGTACCAGATCCTAACACTTTTAAAAGAAGACAAATAAAGATTTTCATAGTGTGTTCCACTAATCCTAAGACTAGTTGTAAGGTGATGTTGATGAATAATGACAAGTTAATTTCTTACTTCAAGATTGTCATATATTTTGCTTGTGCGAAAAACTATTTGTTGATATGTATAGTATGCATAATTTTTGACATTTTATGAGTATATAAATGATTTTCCTAAGCATTTTTATACAACACACATCTTTT
>BQNB010203436.1:0-10762 GCA_026074375.1 Tanacetum coccineum | reverse complement strand
ACTTTACAAAACCTTATACATCCTAAACCTTAATAAAAATCCCAAGTTCCTTTATTACCATATCCGGCCCAACAACTAGCCCACCATCACCACTTAACACCCCGCTAATCCCCTTATAACTCCACTCCCCTTAACCTTTTAAACCTTAACCGCGTTAGTCCTTTGCAAACCGTTATAAAACCTCAAGGACCAAAATTTTAAAGTACAAGGACGATTCATGAAATGATAATATACATCTTGAGGGGCCTTTCTTGCCATTCCCCAAACTTTAAAATGGGAGCGGGAACACTGTACATCTCTTTCAGTTACCCTGGCTCCACTACCCGCCAAATTCACCCTAACATTGTTCCCCTTTCTTTTCTACTTTGTCTACATACCCAACCTTATCCCTCCCCAATTTCCACCTTGGCAATCTCTAATCATCCCATTCGTAAAGGAATAAAGACAAGGATTTAAGGGCTATAATTACATGACTTAGACACTACTCAAATTGGATGGCTAGGATTGCTTTGTGACCCCTCTCACATAAGAAACACAGGCTTGAGCCCTCTCAGCAAAGAAGCACAAGACCTAGAACCTTCATTAGTTTAGTATAAATAGGCTCATTTGTAAGCCTTTGGGCATCTTAGTTTTTTAGTAGTTTTCAACTTATAATTTAAGTTTTTCAGCTTATTGTAATGTTTTCTTAAAAGCCTTGTAATGATTTTAAGTTTAATGAAAGATTGAAGTTTTTATGTTTTACCCTGTTTTTAAGTTAAAGTGTTTGATTGTTTAAAACTATTTTATAAGCTCTTAAAAGCTCTTTATATAACCTTCTTAAGCTGTTACTTAAGTCTTACAAAACTTTTTCATAGTTTGTAAGGTTTACGTTTATTTTACCAAAAATCACTCAAAAAAGCTTTTTGGATGATAAGCCGGATTTGGATGGGCTTATGGACACTAGTAGCTTATCTTTGATAAGATAGAGCTAGTAGATAAGCTTTTTTGAGCTTATTTGCCCTGTTTTGAGTAAGGGCCTTTGTAAGTTTCCTTTTTCCATGTTTTTAGATTATTTACTATTCAACTGCTTATTGTGCTTATTATTTGCTTATTACTGCTTATTTGTGTTGTTGATTGCTTATTTACGCCTGCTTATAGTTTAGATATCATTTGTTTGAGTTTTCTAACAAACTGTCTTAAAATAGTTTATAAACTTGCATAATATATTTTAGCTTATTTGAGTGCTTATTTGTTATTGAGTTTTGCTTAATATTGATAATATAACTTATTTAACATCTGGTCTTGGTAGTTTGTAGCTTAAATTAGTCTAAATCAAGTTTAAAAAGCATTTTAAGTGTTTAAAGGGGTGTTTGGCATAACTGTTTTTATGGGTGAAAATGGGTCAAAAACTTTGATTAGATAATTTTAGTTATAAAATTCAGTCTGTTTTAAAGTTTAAGTGTTAAATCTCATTTTCAAGGTTTTTAAGAGTTTATGGTTTGAAACTGTTGGTTTAAGCTTATCTCATTTGCTTATTTGATTATGCTTTTGCTTATTGTTGTTTTGTGATGTTTTTTGAGTTTATGCATGTCTTAAAACAGGTTAGAATCATAGTCATATAGCCTGCATTTGTCATTTGTGTGTTTTTGCCAAAACTGTCAAAAATTGCTAAGTTTTTGAAAAATTTGAGAAATTGCTTTTTCAAATGCTTGTTGTGGCTTATTGTGAATTTCAAAATGCTTTTTGATTGTTGATTCTTGTTCTTTGAGGTCTAAATTTAATCTGTTTGTAGGTTATATGTTCATAAGGATCTGTTTAGGTGCTTATTTTTAAGCTCAAAAGTGTGGTTTTGTAAAGATTGCAAAAGTTTGCAAAAATTTGTCTAAGTGTTGAATCAGTGTGAGATAGCTTTTTCATGAAGCTTTTTAAGTGCTTATTTGAATTTCAAAATGCTTTTTCATTGTTGCTTATTGTAGCTTTTTGGCCATTCTTCTTAGTGGTATAAGTCACTAAGCCATAAGGATCCTTTTGCTAGCTTATTTTTAAGCTAGAAAAGTCCCTCTTGGCCTTTTTGCTTATCAGTTTTGGCCAAAAAGCTATTTGCTTATTTAGGCTTATTAGCTTATTGGACTTTTGTTTTTTTCTAGGTTTTATTTTAGCTTATTAGGTTAGTTTTAGCACATAATTTTAGCTTATTCTCTTTAGTTTAGAGCTTATTTAAGCTTATTTGCCTTGTAGCTTAAAATCTTTAAGTTTCATAGCTTTTTGATGATTCTGTCTTTCTAGCTTAATTTGGTTGCTTATTTTTATTCAAAATTGCTTTTTAGGTATAGCTTATCATCTGTTTTAGCTTAATTCTCTTTTTGGTTTGCTTATTAGTGCTTAAATTTGCTAAATAGTAGCATTTTTATAGTTTAGCTTATCCTGCCATTTTCAGCTTATTCTAGTGCTTATAGTGTTTATAAAAAGTTATTTTTGTTTAAAAAAGTGTTATTTTTAATATTTAAAAGTTATAAAAAAAATAGAAAACAAAAACGTTTGGGATTAGGGAAAGTCCCAGGTGAGCAAGACTCGAACCCGGGACCTCTACCCTTATCACCAAACGTTTTAACACCAACACTCACTACCACTAGCGCCCTTGGGTCTTTTCTGTTTATCTTTGCATTATCTATATACTTATACACGTTTTACCCTTTTTTTATAAGCCACTTCGCAGCTTATTTGTAGCTTTTTAGAGCTTATTCGATAAGCCGGCTTAACCAGCTTATTTTTCCTAGGACCCTTGCAACATTTAGGACTTTCCTGCATTTTTTTAGATTTTTCCTCCTTTACTTGTTATTTTTCTTTATTTTTCGAAGTTTAGAATTTTAGAAAATCATTTAAAAATAGTAAATTAATTCAGAAAATTACAAAAAAATAGTTTTTAGATTTAGAATAAATAGTTTTAGGTTTACAAAGTTTAAAATCTTTTTCATCATTTTTAGATTTTAAATTTCATTTTTAGCTTTTTAATTAATTTAAAAAAATAGTTTTTAATTATAAAAAGTAGTGAAAAATATTTTTCTGAGTTTTTATCATATTTTAGACTTTTCTAAAGTAAGAAATTATTTTTTTGGGTTAAAATTGCAAAATTTGGTTTTTTAAAGAACGAGATTGAATCCCGTTCACGTTTTTAGTGTTTTTAAGCCATAATCACCTTCGTTTTTGGTCTAGTTTTCTTTGTTCTAGCTTTTTAGTCAATTAAGACTTATAAAAACTAAAAAGATCATTTTAGGCCTTAATTTTGATAATTTAGGGTTTTTAGGTCCCGTTTAGGATTTTCGGTTTGCGTTTTTAGTTAAAATTTATTTTCCCTTAATTGGTTTTAAGTGTTTGCCTTAATTTTTCCCGTAGTTTTAGATAACTAATATAAATTTTGTTCCATTCAAGCATCGATTCTCAAAACGACTCTCGACTTTCAATTGCATCCTCGTTGAGGATTACGACCCGGGAATCATACTTCCGGATTTACTATAATTGAGAGATTTTTGATTCTTATCCTCTTATTTATATATTTATAAGTATTTTATATATTTATTTATATATATATTTTAAAAAGGGTTAGTCTCGAAATCAATTTATTTTTTGCGCCGCTGCCGGGGAGGATTGTATACGATTGTTGAGCCGTTTAACAATTTGTGTTTGAAGATCCTTCTGTGTGAAGTTATTTTGCTTATTTTCTAAAAAAAATATACAAAAAGATTTTTCTTTTATTTAGTATATATATAATATAAAAAAATCAAAAAATCAAAAAATCAAAAAAAATCAAAAATTAAAAAATTATCCATAAAAAGAAATAAAATTCACCATTAATATAATACTTTCAATTGAAGTATTATCATTAATAAGTTCCCGAACCAAAGATCAAAAACTTACCTTTTGTGTCTCTCGCGAGGTACGGTTCACCTTTGAAAGTTAAACAAACAATAAGAGGGGTATAAGGCGGGTTGTTCCTAGGAACTACGACCCTAAGGGAGAAAGGTTTTTAATAGCCTCGCGCTTTCCTACTCCTCCGCTCCTTTGTGCGTTTTTCTCTTCGAAAAGTTACCGAGAAGCGAGTTGATTATTAGGTTTAAGTGTCTTATCTCATTGTCCGTTATTAAAATACATTGTTGAAAAAACAAAAAAAAAATATAAAAAAGAAAAAAGAAAAAAATTAGTATAAATTTTCTTTTAACATTCTAGTGCATGCGCACTCGTTCTCAATCTCGTAATTCTAACCGTCAACAACAACAAGTCAACCCGACTTTTGTTGAACCATTTAATCTTGTGGAACCTATTGAAAATCAAGCTCCTCCCGTAGTTACGATGGCCGATAATCGTACTATGGCTCAATTGCTCGAAGCACCCACCGAGGGTTACGAGGATGCCATCGTTGTTCCCGAGATCACCGCGGACAACTTTGAGCTTAAGCATGGTTTGCTTACTCTTGTCAAATAAACAATTTTTTGGACATGACAAAGAAGACCCTCATGCTCACATTCGATATTTCAACAAGATCACACTTCTACGATGAAGTTCCCGAACGTCTCGAGTACGTCGGTTAAGCTTATGCTTTCCTAGTTTTTCCCTCGAGGGTCCTGCCCGGATTTGGCTTGAAAAAGAACCCTCTCGATCGATTCTTACATGGGATGATCTTGTTTCGAAATTCATCAACAAATTCTTCCCTCCTTCTAAAACAACAAATCTTCGAAATGAAATCATGAGATTTCAACAATGATTTGATGAAATGTTTTACGAGGCATGGGACCGATTCAATGATCTTCTTCGGGTATGCCCACATCATGGATTTTCATAATCACATCAACTCGATACTTTCTACAATGCTTTGAACGCTAATGATCAAGATTCGTTGAATTCCGCTGCGGGTGGTAACTTTTTTGATAAAATGCCCCGTGATTGCCTAAGAATCATCGAGAGCAAATCCAAAGTTCATAATTCACGTAACAAACTGGTTGTTGCCAAAGTGAGTGCGAGCAGTTCTACCCCCGGTATTTCTCCCGATTGCCAAACTTAAAGATATGGTGAAAGCCTTACTTCTCGATAAGAAAAACCAAACCCAAGCTCCCGCTCCTGTGAAAGCGATCGAGGAAAGTTGTGTTACTTGCGATGGTGCTCATACTTACCGAAATTGTCCTGCCACCAATGGCAACGTTTATCGTGACAATATTCAAGAATATGTTTCCCAAGCCGCCGCGGCTAATTTTAATCAAGGAAATACCGGTTACCGAGCCCCGATTGCTAATCAAATTCAAGCTCCCGGTTTTCCTCCGGTTCAACAAAACCAAAGAAATAACCAAAACCGTTACAACCAAAACCGAGGAAATAATTACAACCAAGCTCCAACCTACCAACCCCTGGTTAATCAAGGCCAAATTTATCGACCTCCGATTAATCAACCTCCGGTTCACCAAGCTCCACCGTACCAAGCTCTGGCTCTTCAAGCACAAGGTGTGTCGAAGGAAGACTTTCAAAACTACATCAAAGCTAATGATGCGGTTATGAGAATATGCAAAACCAAACCTAAAACATGCAAAATCAAATGACCAATTTAATCGATTTGCTTACCAAGTTCATGAATTCTAATACCGCCTCTACTTCGAGATCGGGTTCTCTTCCTAGCAACACCGTTGCTAACCCGAAGAGTGATTTGAAACCAATCACTACCCGAAGTGGCATTTCTTATCAAGGACCCACGATTCCTACTACTTCTTCTTCTTCTCCTAAAGTAGTGGAACGTAAAACCGAGGTGACAAAGGACACGGTGTCTCCTACTATTAACGGAAGTACCAAAGACGTCCAACCTCAAGTTGTCCAAATTCAACCTCATGTACCAAATTCTAAGCCCGTTGTTGCTCCTGTTAGTGCTCAGATGCTTAACCCGAAATCGTCGATTTCGTATCCTTCGAGACGTAATGATGAAAGGTGCCATGAAAAAGCTAATGACCAAATTGAGAAATTATATGAAATCTTTAAAGATTTAAGTTTCGAAATTAGCCTCACGGATGCTTGAACTTGCGGACCGTTCGATCACCCAACCGATCGGTATCGCTAAAGATGTCTACGTAAAAGTAGGAAAGTTCCAATTCCCGGCCGACTTTGTAGTCGTAGACTTTGATGCCGATCCCCGAGTTCCCCTAATTCTCGGGAGATCTTTCTTAAAGACCGGACGTGCTTTGATTGATGTGTACAAAGGTGAATTAACCCTTCGTGTTGGAAAAGAAGCCATAACATTCAATCTTGATCAAACTTCGAAATACTCCTCTAATTACAATGATAATTCGGTTAACCGAATTGACGTCATTGAAATGGCTTGTGATGAGTATTCTCAAGAAGTTCTCGGTTTCTCCGATGTGATCGTGAGTGGCAATCCCACTCCTTACTATTACCCGATCGTTTCTACCTCTTCTCCGACTCTCACTCCCTTCATGGATAGTGATTTTCTTCTCGAGGAAGTCGATGCTTTCCTCGCCCTTGAAGATGATCCAACTTCACCGGAAGTTGATGACTCTTATTATGACCCGGAAGGGGACATTCTTCTTCTTGAAGCATTTCTCAATGATGATCCATCATTACCCCCTCCCACTCAAGGAAATTATTTGTCTGAAATTCAAAAGGAACTTAAAGTTTGTAAAGCTAAAACTGATAAATCTTCAATTGATGAACCTCCCGAGGTCGAACTCAAGGACTTACCTCCTCATCTCGAATACGCATTTTTGGAAGGTGACGACAAGTTTCCTGTTATAATTGCTAAAGACTTGAGTGTCGAGGAAAAAGCCGCTCTTATAAAGGTTTTGAAGTCACACAAGCAAGCCATCGCTTGGAAACTCTCCGACATTAAGGGTATTAACCCGGAATTTTGTACTCACAAGATTCTTATGGAAGAGGACTACAAACCGGCGGTCTAACACCAAAGACGGGTGAATCTAAAAATCCACTATGTCATAAAAAAGGAGGTTGAGAAACTTCTTGACGCCGGACTAATTTACCCGATCTCGGATAGTCCTTGGGTAAGCCCCGTACATTGCGTACCTAAAAAAGGTGGCTTTACCGTTGTTGAAAATGATGAAAAAGAGTTAATTCCGACTCGATTGGTTACGGGTTGGCGTGTATGCATTGACTACCAAAAGTTAAATGAAGCCACCCGTAAAGACCACTTTCCACTACCGTTTATGGATCAAATGCTCGAGAGATTAGCGGGAAACGAATACTATTGTTTTCTCGATGGTTTCTTGGCATTACCTTACCAAATTCCCATCGACCCTCAAGATTAAGAAAAGACCACATTCACGTGTCCTTATGGAACGTTCGCCTATCGTCGCATGCCTTTCGGCTTATGCAATGCACCGGGCACGTTCCAAAGGTGTATGATGGCTATCTTTCATGATATGATCGAAAAACGAGCGGATGTATTATGGACGACTTTTCAGTATTTGGAATTCATTTAGAAATTGCCTCTCCCATGTGGACAAGATGCTCAAAAGGTGTGAAGAGACCAATCTTTGTTTAAATTGGGAAAAGAGTCATTCTATGGTTAAGGAAGGTATTGTCCTTAGCCATAAGATTTCCAAAAATAGGATTGAGGTCGATAAAGCCAAAGTCGATGTGATTGCTAAGTTACCTCATCCCACTACCGTCAAGGGTGATCAAAGTTTTCTCGGTCATGACGGTTTCTACCGACGGTTCATTAAGGATTTTTCCAAAATTTCCTGACCGATGACTTTTCTTCTTGAGAAAAATACGCCGTTCATCTTCTCTGATGAATGTATTCAAGCTTTTGAAACGTTAAAGAAAAAACTTACCGAAGCTCCAATATTGATTGCCCCCGACTGAGACTTATCCTTTGAGCTTATGTGCGATGCAAGAGACTTTGCCATAGGTGCGTTCTTGGGGCAACGTCAAGAAAAACACTTTAGGTCTATACACTATGCTAGTAAAACAATAAGCGAGGCGGAATCGCATTACACCACGACGGAGAAAGAAATGTTAGCCGTGGTGTATGCCTTTGAAAAATTCTGGTCTTACCTCATCTTGAACAAAAGCATTGTGTATACGGATCACTCCGCCCTCAAATATCTATTTGCCAAAAAAGATTTCAAGGCAAGATTGCTCCGGTGGGTTCTCTTCCTTCAAGAGTTCAAATTCAAAGTAATTGACACAAAAGGAGCCGAGAATCTCGTGGCAGATCATCTTTCCCGATTAGAAAATCCTTATGAAAATGTGCTCGACCCAAAGGAGATAAATGAAACGTTTCCTCTCGAGACACTTAATATGGTGACTTTTCGTGGTGACTCAAGTACCCCGTGGTTTGCCGATTTTGCAAATTACCACGCGGGGAATTTCATTGTTAAAGGGATGTCGTCCCAACAAAAGAACAAGTTTTTCAAGGATGTTAAACACTACTTTTGGGACGACCCCTATTTGTTTAAAATATGTGCGGATCAAGTGATCCGGCGGTGTGTTTCGGGCCAAGAAGCTGTTGACATCCTCACAGCTTGCCATAGTGGACCCACCGGGGGACATTACGGTGCCAACTACACCGCCAAAAAGGTTTTTGACTCAGGATTTTATTGGCCAACTATTTACCGAGATGCCCATGACTTGGTCACCCGATGTGACACTTGTCAACGTCAAGGAAAAATTTCGCAACGTGATGAAATGCCTCAAAATTCCATCCAAGTTTGCGAAATCTTTGACGTGTGGGGCATCGATTTCATGGGGCCATTCCCGTCTTCACGAGGGAACAAGTACATACTCGTGGCCGTCGATTACTTGTCAAAATGGGTTGAAGCGAAAATCCCTCCCACAATGACGCTCAAGTTGTTTGGCAAATTTCTTTAAACTCTCTCTTCGCCCGATTCAGTACCCTCGTGCTAGCATAAGTGATCGCGGGAACCCTTTTGCTAAGACCAGTTTGCAAAGGTCAAATGGGCCACATGTTATTATTTGGGCTTGGGCTTGGGATATAAGGGATTTGTTATAAAGGGTTAACGACCGTTAGTCCCTTAATGGTTAAGGACTAACGGTGTTAAGGTTTTTGGGAGTTTTTGTGAATTTAGATTTAACAATAAGGCTCTTTTGGGTATTTTGAGGGTTTTGGCATTTTGTAAATTGACCATTGTTGACCATGGGTTGACTTTTGATGACCTTTGCTAGAAAACTTCCGACTCTTGTGCACTCTATCCGTTCCCGTGTTCGTGTTTGTCTAGTTTTGACTATTTTCTTGTGATTTTTGCAATATCCGTAACTACACATTCACAAACAATAAAATACACAAATACAAGCATATTTTTACACATTTTGATCATTTAAAGGTCATTTTTGATATACAAAAGATATGTGATTTCTCACATATCAGTGACCGAGACCTTCTTTTTAACTCTCGATTGAAGCTCTTCTCGGGCAAGCTAAAATCTCGTTGGTCTGGACCGTTCATCATTGCCCAAGTGTACCCGTATGGCACCGTCGAGTTATCCCAAACCGATGGGTCAAACTTCAAGGTGAATGGTCATAGACTTAAGCACTACTTTGGAGGGGACGTACCACATATGGTTGTCCCGGTTCTCCAAACCTTCCCCAAGGACCAATGAATTCGGGGAATGGGTTAAGCTTAGTGACCCTAAACAAGCGCTTCGTGGGAGGCAACCCATGCTTATCCGTAGTAATATTATGTAGTAATGAATAAGTGTTTTTTGTCGTGAGGAGGTGTGCCTCTTCCTTTCTCGTTTGCTTGTGTTTTGTGATGATTGTCCAGGATTGTCCCGGATTTTTGAAGCCTCTCGTGCTCGTGGTTTTGTCCTTCGATCACTCGAGCTTCAAATCCTCAGCTTCATTTGGGAATCTAATATCCAAATCTTATCAACTAACGTTTTATCTTTTGGCATAATTAATAAACGGCCTTAGATTTATGTAGAGACCCTTCTAAAAACATTAAGGACAATGTTTAGTTCTAGTATGGGGGGATCTATCGATTTGATTATGCCTGCAGTCGTTGTTTTCACGTAATCCCGTTTTTACCACCAAAATACCCAAAAAAAATGAAAAAATTTTAAAAAATTTTAAAAATAAAATAAGTGTTTTGTCACAATTTTGACTTTCCTGCTGGGTAGAATAAGAATAAATTTTGACTCGATCGAGCGTGTTGAGCTCTAGCTTGTTCCTTAACTTTTAGACTAAGCATTCGCGGATCTTCGCGAAGAACGAAAAATGATAGAGTTAAGTATGAGTTAGATGCTAAACAAGGATTATTTGGAAATCTTAAGAGCTCATAAGTTTAGTTTGTGGCTTTTTCTCCTATAAGCTTCTAACCAGACTAATAATACGTACTCTCTTCGAAAATTAAACTTAAATCAACAATTTTTGAAATATAGTCAATAACATTTTTGTCTTAGTTCAAATTTATACTTAAATTTTTTAAAAGGAAGTTTTCCCTATATATCATGTAAAAAAATATAAATAATAAAAAAAATGATGAGGAATAATTATAAACTTTAGGCTAATAAAAGTTTGTTGCATCTTGTCGGCTCACAACCGATGTTGCAGCCTTCTAAAGAAATTTACTGCATCTTGCCGGCTCACAACCGATGTTGCAGCCTTAAAAAAGGTGGAGGATTTACATTGTATCATGGTTATATTAATGTTAAGTGTGATATTTGTGATTTAATAAATATAGGGAAAATCTCTTTTTTTTAAATTTAAATATGCTTTTGAACTAAGACTATTCCATTTTAAGTTGTGATTTTTC
>BQNB010203433.1:0-10762 GCA_026074375.1 Tanacetum coccineum | reverse complement strand
TAGAAGCACTGGTGAATATTCTCCAAAGCGGTTGACACAAGAGGCGGGGGTTGGACTGAAAGCCTCACAAATATTATCTTCCATTTATTAATTCAATTCAATTCAAATCATTTGATAAGTGCAAATGCAGACATCCTCATCATCTTCATCATTGTTAGTAAATCAATAATAATAATAATAATAATAATTATCATTTTGTTCATTTAATGAAATTGATGTTTGTTTCAGAGGATGTGGTGTGGTTCCTCCTCGTGTCTTAAATCAACAAAATCCACCTTGCACTTTTACTTTTGGCTTATCATCTTCCACAGGTACCTAAACCCATTCTTTTTGTTTAAGTTGCTTTATAAAGTTACTAGTATATCAAGTAAAATAAGCTGTTTTCAATAAGCTTATTCATTTTATAAAGCAATTCCAGACACACCAACCTAAGGAATGGATAAAGGTAATGATGATAAGTTTGAATTTTTGCAGGGGGCAGAAACCTCAAAGTTTCTAAGCTCAAGGCTGGCTTTTGGGAATCTATTAGATCTGGGTAACTGCAACTCTTTCTCTCCTTTTCTTTCACAATACTTGCCTGCTATTCAATTCAACTAATTTTAATCATTGCATTCTTTTGTTTGCAAATTTAATAAGACTTACATTCAATGGCGGATCTTGAACATTTATTTTTCGTTTCTTATATATATCCTTTGTACTTTAACAATGCTTAGAATCGGAGCTTCATCCAATCCGGCCCTATACGGGGCACAAAATTTAGTATTGTAGGTGTAGTTTTGAATTTTGAATCTAAGTTGAACCTTCTAAAAGATACAACCATTTATATGAAACACACATTTGTCGTCCTTGTTTTGTAATATAATACTTTTTTTTGAAACACGTGCTCTGTTTGTCTGTAGTCATGGACTGCGTCAAAAAGGAGGGCCCTATGTCTGTCATTTTGATATAACATATAACTGCTGTAGCTGCCTTTTGTCCTCATCTACATGAAACCAAGATTGTGATCTATGAGTGCACATAGATCACAACCCATGACCCTTTTCCCATATCCGTAACTCGAGGGGCTTATGCTCCATTGCTTGGGTATTTACATAGAAACATCTAGGAAGTATTCTATATAATTTTAGGCCTAATACATGCACCTGGTTCTCTGCTGCTTAGCATGCAGGTGGCAGTCAAAAGTAATATTTTACAGATCTTATAGGGTCATTTTGTGGACATTTAGGATCTATGATAGCTTAAAGATGTGCTATGTGAGTTAATGATTTTTTTGATAGGCTAAATATGAAGTTAAGTTTTTTAGGATGGGGGATTAAGAAGTAGAGAAAGACGTTTGTGCAATGAGCAGACAAGAAAAGCTAAGGCTTTGGATCCTAATTGTGAGGAAGACTGAAGTGAGTAGGATTAAAATTGGAGTTGGCTTTTATAGTAGGGGCGTAGTTTCATAGCTTATGCAAGCTACAAGGAAGTGGCTTCACACAACATGACAATTGCATAGCTATCTCATTCGTTAACAAAACAACATCCTAGTTGACCTATATCAATAGGATAACGTGTGAGCATAATTGCAAAGACAACATCCAATCCATTACGCATCAAGTAATCACATATATGTGATGGTTCTTAATGAGTTCATTCATATGCAATTGTCCTTTCCTTGCTTTTCATAATATTACTCGAGAAAGAGAATGATATGCTTAGACTTAATATTCTCACTAGTGCTGAAAGTAGATAGAAGGAAATGGAACTATTTCCCCTGCGCTTCTGTTTTCTTATGTGTTTTCACTGATTTGAAGAAGCTAGATGGTGATGGTCTTGGGTTTGAGTTTCACCTGTTTGGGTTGGGGGCTGCTGACTTAAAGTGGTTTGGTTGTGCGAGGCTGTTTTGGGTTCTCAAACTATTAGTGAAGCAATCAGTTAATTGTGATGCATTGTTTTTACTTCTAATATGTTTGATCGACACATCTTGCATTGAGAGAACTTTACTTTTTGAATAATCTTCTAGATAACTTCATTTTGAGCAAAGGGCATATGCTTAAACGTCTTGTGAAGGCGGTGAGCTTTGGAAGAAAACTCTTAAATGGATTATTGATTTTGGGAGAGTGGATTTACCTCTCTAAAGTAAATTGTGGGAGAGCTAAACGACCTCTCGAACGCCAATTATTTTATCTTTGTCATTATTTGTTCTTATCTATATACTACTTATAATGCATGCGTGTGTATCTTTAAACTTAAAATGCTTAAATTTGAGTAATGTATAAACCCTACAATACCCTTGATTAAAAATGGTAACAACATCCACACCAAACAAATATTTTAAATATTGTTTAATCCTCAAACTTTTATCATTTTTCGTTTATAACCCATAAACTATTTTCTCGCAATGACTACAAATTGAATCCGTAAGTGTTGCATCAAGAGCCACACCAGAACCACAAGTTCGCAAGTATAATTATTTGCCACTATACACCGTCGCTTTGCGCGGGTATTCGTCTAGTTATCTTTAAATCGAATATGTTAGTATAACCTTTATAAGTGTAATTGGTAGCTGCGTTCGAGGTTTGTGCCCCTTGCTATGCAATCAGTTGCTCGTACCTTTGGTGGTGCGATAAAGAAATATTTTTTTTGAACCTATAGGTGGTCTTATACTGTTTTTCGTTATCTTGGGTAACCATGGTTTCTGACCTTTTGGCCGACTAATCCACGGGGTTTGAACCCAACGCCACACGGAATTAAACCGGGTAAAGTCCTCCCTTTTCAGGAGGCTGGCCCGGCCCTTTTGGGTTGTTGCACCTAGCAGGAATTAAACTTAAAACCTCTCACATTTTAGTGATTTAGTCACAAGTCTTTTACCACTAGACCACCCCTTAGTGGTTTTTACTTTTTACTTTTCGTTATCTTTAGGTTCTTTAGTTACCAATGTACTACAAAGACTTTGGTAGAACATTGATATGTATGCAAAAAAAAAAAGAAAAAAAAAGACAATATTTAGTTCCGTAGAAATCACAATCTTGATAATGTAATTTAAAAGATTGAAATAATGTGAATTTGTTACAAACGTCTCATTTTTTTACGTGCTATTTGCTTCCCCTTTCTTAGGTTATTATCAAGATTAACTTTGCATGCCTGCATAAACAATCATATGATATCCCATCCAACTTGTTGCAGGTTGATAAAGAACAACACTACACAGGTTATAGAGCCACCTTCTACTCCCCAAGAAGAGGAAGAACCTCTTCCAGAGGAATTCATACTTGTTGAGAAAACCCTGCCTGACGGAACAGTTGAACAAATTATATTTTCTTCAGGTGGAGATGTTGATGTCTATGCTCTCCAAGCCTTGTGTGATAAGGTAATCACTACTACTGACAATTCAACTTTTTATAAGCTAAAATTGTAAGCTTAATGCACCTAGTAGGAGAGTTATCGATTTAGTTTAATTTGGAGTTTGTACCTATGAGATGATCACGGACATTCTGTAATATTATTTTTTACAAAGGCTGTAGTTTTACAATCCGTTAGTCCACTCACCTGTTTAGAATATTCACATCATATGTATGCATGTACTTGAAGCTGTGTGAGTCAAGCATATTATATACCAACTACCAAGTAGCATAAACTATATACTCTCTAGTCAATGTACATTATTTAATATCCATGAAGACAGAATCCACTTACCATCTCAATCTATGTATTTGATCAGATTCTGGTCATTTTTTGTTGTTGTTGTCAAACATAAAATGCTTTCACGGTTTTAAAAGGTTGGTTGGCCCAGAAGACCGCTGTCAAAGCTAGCTGCTGCATTGAGAAATAGCTACATGGTAGCAACATTGCATTCCGTAAAGAAATCAGCTGGAGGAGGTATATCTTTCTTGCTATCTAAACCATCAAACTGGTTAATTTGCATTTCGTAATTTATATCAAATAACTAATCTATTGTACTTTGGGAAGTTACTTAACAGAACTAACAGAAGCGGACAATGAAAAGAAGCTCATCGGCATGGCTCGTGCTACGTCAGATCATGCATTCAATGCAACAATATGGGATGTTCTTGTAGATCCTAGCTACCAGGTATAATTATGATCTTTTCAAAATAGCAAACGTGTTGCATTTGCCTGTCAGTGTAACTTGGGTCAAGTCTTATAAAGCTTGATCCCAACCTAGTTGGGTTTGTATACCTCCAGGGTTAATAGACACGGATGCTACTATACTTGAACACAATGTTCACCTAAGTTAATATACTTCTATTGTGTTCACTTAGGTTAATAACATGTTAGTCTAGGTACTGAAGTTTCAAAAAACCTTCAACGGGACTACTCCCTTAACCGGGTGATAGCTAATTTTCCTTATCACGCCATAAAATGACTCCTACTCATGTTCATGCAGGCTGCTATACTTTCTGAAAATGTTTACCTAAGTTACTATACTATGCGAAAATGCTCACCCAAGTTACTATACTTTTGTGAAAGTATATTTTAATTTTTTCATCACTTACACATCCAAACGCACATTTAATATGTTATTCCAAACGCCCTTCTTCTTTGATTGTTGGTTTAATTTGTATTTCACTTGTATTGGTTCAAGCGTAAATTATATACACGCTTTCTGCTCTACATATCAATAAATAAAATATGCCTTCATCTTTACCAAACACCACCGTTAAACACAACAGTAACAGAATAAAGTATATCATTTTGTGTTTTGATATGAGATTTTTGGTGGTTATACTTTTTTTTCTGGGTAAAGGGTTTAACACCCTGGTAAAATATATAACACCAAAACAATAAGGTTCGGGTAATATGGTAAAAACACCATATTAACTTGTACATACACACGCACCACTGGTGCTTCTAACCAAAAGCCAAAGATTGACATGCCAATTTTTAAACAGAACCTATACTAGCCATGGAAAAAAATACAAACCAAATAGACAAAATGGCTAGCCTTAGAACGCCAAATCCTACGTTATGCTTAAATGCCGAGATGTAGGAATGCTCCAAGAAGCTAAAACTCTATCTGTTCGACTTGATTTTTTGAAATAAAAGGTAAGCAATTTGAGCTGAACCGTTGCCAGAATAACTTCAATCAATTGAGCCTGAGACCGTTTCTTTTGCTTGAAAATTCTTGAGTTCCGTTCTTGCCAAATAAAATACGTAGATGCCGCCAACACAAGCTTGGCAATAACACCATTAATCGATCTCTTCTTCGCGAAAGGAATAATCTAGTTGACAATATCGTCCAACGAACTAGACACATTATGCATCCCAGCCTTCACCTTAACTATAGACCAAACTTGAGTTGAGAAAACAATTAAGGAACAAGTGTTCATGCGAATCAGGGACTAACTCACATAAAGGGAATCTAGACAGGTTTAAGTCAGTCGTTGGACTAACATCCCATTGTCTAAGCTATCTTGCGTTTTCAACTTCCTTTGAATCACCAACCATAACTGGAATGCATGTCTCGGAATACAATGAGACCATTCAACAGTATTACCTCACGGTCGAATATCGTCCCATGCAACACCAATAGTGAACACATTATATTCACCCATTCGATCCCTCCATAATAATGTGTCTCTTGTATTAGGAATAATAGTTGGAACAGTAGCATGGTAAATATTAGAATACTTCGACGCCCACTCCAAAGGCCATTTTCATGTGTTATTTTCGATTACATCAGCTAACGTCGAGGACAAAGAGAATCCCAACCTGTTTATGTCACGATTAGAAATATAGTCCATTTACGGTGGTGTGGTGTTTGGGTGAGAATTGAACATTAGTGGTGGTGTGGTGTTTGTGTGGTGATGAACATGGAGATGAAGATAAAAAGGGTGTTTGGTTGATAACAAAGATGGAGATGAACATAAAAATAGTGTTTGGGTGGTGGTAAAAATAGAGGTCGAGGATGAAGATGAATAAAAAGGCAAAAATGCCCCATGGACTATTTATGACCTACTGGTTATTATAATTATAGTAATCTAGATAGCTGGTTCAGTAACCCAAGGGAAAAAATTTATAAGTTGAGTAACTTAGACGAACATTTTTGCAAAGTTTGATAACTTTTTGTCTATTAAGCCTATGTACATATATGCACGTAATACTCATGTTCTGCTGATATATGCTGAAATGATACTGTATAGTCTATATTCAAGAGAGACTCAAAACCCCAATCTTACATCAAATGACTTAACTTTTGAGGGGTAATTTTGTTTCAAAATAAAAGTAAAAGTATAACCGGATCGACATTACACCACACCGTGCCTCATAGCCGGAGCGCTGCGCCAGCAAAGGCGAGTGCCCCACCAAAAAATGGTGAGGGCCTCATCAATATAGGTGAGAGCCTGAGTGAAATGGCCTGGCCTGAGCATGATAAGGCGAGATGGCTGCTATGACTGGCCTGAGACCTGAGGGACTGGTCTGCGCAGGCAAAAGTCTTCAACTACACTGATATTTAAACATACCTACTTGGTATTTTTATTTGGACCTATTTTCATGATAATCGGACAGCTAGCTTCTAATTGTTTTAGTGTTCAAGAAATCTAGCTGCATAACCTTTCTTAGATCTTTATATTTGCATCTGTACACCAGAGATTTGAAAACAATAACTGGCAAAGTATGTGTATTTAATACTGTAGCTAATATCCATTTAGACTAAATATTTAGAATGTTTTATACAAACGTACCTCTTGGAAGTTGTAATATATTAGTTTGTGTGGTTTTCTTTTATTTGTATGGGGTTTTAAGGTGTCGATCTTGAAACTTGTAATTTATTATTCAGAGTCGGATTTGAATACGAAGTTTTATAAAATATTCAATATGTATCCATATTTGGATGTTGAGTTCTAACATTTGTCAAATTTGAAAACGAATTTGGTAATAATTCGGATATGGTCACATTTTCTTTTATTATCTGCAAAGCACAGATATAATCACATTTGATGTGTAGGAAAGTGATATTAGAAAATAATTGTTATTTGCTGCTGTAGGGGCAAGGTCTTGGAAAAGCATTAATAGAGAAGATTATAAGAGCTCTTCTTCAGAGGGACATTGGCAACATAACACTATTTGCGGACAGCAAAGGTTTGTTGTGCCTTTATTGTTTGAAATTGTTGTATGTTTCAATACCCCATCTGAACTTTGTTTATTTTTGTTTATTGCGCAGTTGTGGAGTTTTACAGGAATCTAGGATTTGAAGCTGACCCGGAGGGCATAAAAGGTATGTTTTGGTACCCTAGGTTTTAGCACACCAGATCATTTGTATGTAGGTCAAACTTCATAATGCATTTTCTCTGTTAAATACATATTTCTAAATAGTAATACAACCTCATATTGTAACATGACGGAGTTGAACTTATTGAAAGATGTATCCCAAATTTCCAGTCGAGTAATATTGTATAGATCTTCATTACGATGTTTGTTCTCTTCTTGCTTTTTAGTACATATTGTCAAAGGGACAAAGGCCTTCTTTATCTTCATAACAATTTTTTGAAAACAATTAGTCAAACTAATAGTAAATTTTGTTCATTGATTTTAAGAGGCTTCATTTCTCTAAAGTATCATCTTCTAGTTATAAGTTATAAAAAACCAATATGTTTAGATTTTCACTGGAAAGAATTAATGCAGTTCCGCCACTTGTCAGGATCGTGTGTTTAGGAATATTAGTAGGAAGGTTTTGTAGGAGGAATTAGCATTTTTGATGCAAAAATAGCCTCATGGGTCAGCTCTTCACTGGCTAGACATCATGAAGGATGCAAATCCTCGAAATGTAGACAAGTGACATGTTGGTCGGACTTTTCGCCTTTTTTTCATGTTGCTAGCCGCCAAGGCGCCATCGCAGGGACTAGTAATAACCACGAACCTATTTCAAGCAAACAATGTTTGATGATCATAGACAATCGCATAAAATTGCATGTTGATGTCTTTACTTTTATGAACCCACCTTTCATTAGATGTCAATCTATCGAAAATTGTTTCTTCGCAAGAGTCTTGAACCTTACAAAAGCATATACGATATTCAGGGCATGCTTGGTTGGAGGTTTTAGAACCTATGGAATGAAAAATGTAATCAAAAGTAATGGTTGGTTGGATATAATGTAATCACTCATTACCCCATAGTAGGTAAAACTTTATTCCTCACCAATTTGAGGGGTATGAAAATCTAACCACCTCTTTTTTATCCTAACTGCCCTCAACCTATTTGGTGCTCATCTGCTAATCTATCTTGCACTTGTTTTTAACGGTGATTCTATCTAGCACTCCATCAGTATATTTTATTTCTTTCACTTTTATCTTTTCTTAGACGTCCTGATCTGCGTAGTTCTATTTCATAATTTTATTTCCGAAGTATCATGAATATTTATCAACTTTCTTGTTGGCTTGTATTGGAATAATTGATTGCGTGTCATTAATTAACACAAGATTACAATATATAATGTCTTAGGATTATTCTAGAAGTGGGTTAGGTCCATAAGATAATAAAGCCCGAATGACCATATCAAATAATACATCTAACACTCCTTCGCAGTTTGAGCGGGAGATGACCGAACACTCAAACTGGTACGAAATTCCTCAAAAAGCGTAGACGGCAAACCCTTGGTAAAGATATCGGCATACTGGTAACGAGATGGCGCATGAAGTACACGAACCTGTCCTCGAGCAACCATATCACGAACAAAATGTATATCAGTCTCTATGTGTTTGGTCCGCTGATGTTGAACTGGATTAGCTGTCATATAAATGGTACTAACATTGTCACAATAAACAAGTGTAGCAGACAACAAGGGTGTGTGAAGCTCACGAAGTAGATTATGAAGCCAAGTTGTCTTAGCTACAACATTAGCCACACCACGGTATTCACCCTCTGGAACGAGAAAACGTGTGTTGCTGCTTTGATGACCATGAGAGAAGATTATCCCCAAAGAACATACAGTACCCCTGAAGTAGACCGTCTAGTAGTCGGGCATCCCGCCCAATCAGCATCGATATACGCCACTAAAGAAGATGTGGGGGATGCATAAAGTTGAAGCCCAAAATCCAAAGTACCACGAACATAACGAAGAACCCGTTTGAGAGCAGCCAAATGAGGCTCCCGAGGGTCATGCATAATCCAGACTAATTTTGCACGACATAGTATATATCTGGCCGATTAAAAGGTGAGATACTGAAGACCACCTGCAAGACTACGATATAAAGGGAATCCAATAGACTTACAAGCAAAAAAAGATCCCCATCAGAACCAAGTTTAGATTCTGTGTCAACCGAAGTCCTAGTAACATTACAATTCGATCATATTGCACAGCTCCAACAACTCCATAGCATCTCATGTACTAAATCCAAGGAAATAAATATGAGCTCGCCAAATCTTCATGTCAAACTCGTTATGTAAAGCGGAGATAATACTTGTATAAAGCTGTAGATGACGCCGTTAGAACAAAAATGTCATCAACTGTAATCAATACATATGCAACCCGGTACCAATGCTGATAAATAAAAGAACGAGTCACATCGACTCGAAGTAAATCCCACACGAAGAGCATAACCTGCAAAGCGTTGAAACCAAGCACGAGGTGCCTGTTTCAATCCATATAAAGACCGCTGTAATCGGCATACATGATGTGGAAAAAGAGAATCCACAAAGCCCGGTGGCTGATACATATAAACAGTCTTGGAAAGATTACCATTAAGAAATGCATTTTTAACATCAAGTTGGTGCACAGGCCAGTTTCGAGTTAATGCAAGACTAAGAACTGTACGTATAGTAGTTGGCTTGACAACTGGACTAAAAGTATCACTATAATCAACTCCATATTGTTGGTTGCATCCATTAGCAACGAGACGGGCCTTACACCTGCTTAACGAACCATCGGCATGATATTTATGCCGAAACAACCACATAGACCGAACCACATTAACATTAGGTGGTTTCGGAACAAGAATCCAAATACCGTTTTTAATCAACGCATTATATTCATCATACATAGCATCTTGCTAATGATGATCAGATAATGCAATATAAGAGGACTTAGAAAGGGGAGAGATATGCGATGTGTGACCATAAAACCAAGGATTAGGCTTAAACGTGCCAACTTGTGAACGAGTGATCATAGGATGAGTTCGAGGTTGAGGGCTTTGGGCCGGTGTGGGGTTATGGGCTGATGGCTGGGATTGGGCTGATTGTTGTTGTTGGGTCGTGGATGGAGGAGACGTAGTAGGTGATGGGGCCGGTTGTTGTTGGGTCGTGGGTTGAGAGATGGGTGAGAGAGGAGTTTGTTGCTGAGTCGGAGGTTGTTGGGTTTGTTATTGGGCCGAGTTTTGTTGGGTTGGTATTTGGGCTATATGTAGTGATTTAGTAGGAGGGGGTTAGGTTGAGAGTGAAAAATGTGGCTGGTAATAGGTGAGAGATTGGGTTCGAGGAAAGTATATGATGGTAGATGAGCATGTGTAACACTACGATAAGGAATTGAAGTTCATCAAAGGTAACGTGATGAGAAATTATAATTTTATTGGTGGAAAGGTTAAGGCATTGATACCCCCGATGATACGCGGGGTACCCTAAAAAGATACAAGGAGTGGCCCGAGGTGCAAGCTTATGTGGTGAATAAAGGTGTGGATAACAAAGACAACCAAAAATGCGTAGGCGAGAATAATGAGGTTGTTTGTTGAATAACTTAGTACATGGTATGTCATTTTGGATGGCAGATGAGGGAAGAAGGTTTAGTAAATACGCAGCCATATGTAGAGCCTCGACCTAAAATGATGG
>BQNB010203432.1:0-10762 GCA_026074375.1 Tanacetum coccineum | reverse complement strand
TAAAAATTCAAGAAAATTTATAAAAATTCTAGATTACATTCTTGAGGTTTACAAAGAAAAACGGTTCAAAAAGCTAAAACCAATAAGCTGTGAAAAATCAGATAAGCTAAATAAACTAAAACTAAATGTGCATATAAGAAATAAATGTGATAGAGCTATAATGACAAAGACCCAAGGGCGCAATGGTTAAGGTTCGAGTCCTGTGACTGTCTCTTTTTGAAAAATATTTTTTTATTTTATTTTTGAAACAGCTAAAGAATAAGCAAAAATAATCAACTTTAATGAAGAACTTAAAACCACAACTTATTAATAAGCTAGAACAAGCACAAATTAAAGTGACAGTTTGGCAAGTTAAGTCATTTGGTTTTGGTTTAAACTGTATGGATTTTATAAGCTCAATTAAGACCCAAAAAGCTAACTTAAGACCAATAAGCTGAGAACAGACCTAGACTTAGAATTAATAAACACTAATGACTAAAAATAAGCAAATAAAAAAAGCTGAAAAACATCAAAAGGCATTAAGACAGTTTGACTCAAAAGGATTTTAAAGACTATTACCACTTACTTTAAGCTAAATTTTAGAACTAATAAGCAATGAAAATAAGCTAAAAGTTGAAAACTGATTTATGACTAGACTCAAAGATCACAGATAAGCTGGAAATAAGCAAATAAGATTAGAAAATAAGCTAGGAACGACAAATGCAAATGATAGACTACTACTACTTGTTTTTGGCTTTTTGAAAATAAAATGACTACTTGATTCTAAGTTTTAAGACTCATAAGCTATTTTGACAAACTGAAAACTTAAGACAGATTGAAAACAAACTACATTAAGCTAAATTCAACAAAAATAAACCTAAATTAAGCTAAGAATTGACCTTACTAGATCTGCAAATTCAGACCCTTAAACACTAATTCTACTAGACTGTTTTTGATCAAAAACACTCTAGAGGCTATTTTAAAGGATACACACCTCAAATATTTTTTTAAGAAAATTGACAAATAAGCCGTTTGAACAATCTTTGAAACTAGCAGACTTAGAATATTGATAAAACAAACTTTAAACTTAACAAAACTTATCTAAAACTTTTTAAAACTAGCATTTAGATTAAATAAGAGCTTATTAAAACCAGTTTGATAACCAAAGACAGACTACACTTAATTTTACCTAGTTGATACTGCTTATCCCAAACGCCCCTTTAAAACTTGCAAATTTAATTTTAGGCTAAAACAGATCACATTAAGCAACAAACTGCTAAAACAGATTAAGAACTATGATAATAAAAGACCAATAAGCAAAATCCTAAAAAGAATAAGCACTAGATAATAAGCTAGACTAATAAGCACATTTAACTTTAAATGAGCAGTTTGATTTAAAACTAAATTTAAACTAAGTTTAAGCTACACACTTAGCATAATAAGCTACTATTAAGCATAAAAAGCACATTTAAGCAACAATAAGCATACAATAAGCAGATTAATAAGCTGAAATAGAAATTAAGCTAAAAATAGAAAAAGTAAATATACCTAGTCCTTTGCTCTAAACAAGGACTTAAATGCTCTTAAGAGCTTATCTACAAGCTCCAGCTTATGTTCATAAGCTGGTAAAGTACCATAAGCCCATCCATTTCTGGCTTATCTTCCATATTTAGCTCATTATGACTTTGTAAGATATTTGACTGATGAGCTTATTCAGTTAAGCTCTAAATAAGCTTAACTGAATAAGAACTAGCTTATTAGGTAACAAATAGCTTATTGAACTTATTAGGTTGTTTCTAAACACATCTTAAACTAAATTGCATAAAAGTTAAAACATGAATTTAACACAAAATTTAGTGCAAACTGAAATTTTTATTAAAAATAAAGAGGTTACAAGCTTGAAAAGGAAATTACATTAATAAAAATACAATAAGCTAGAAAATAAGCTAAAATTACACTGCTAAAAGCTACATAAAAAGCTAGATATTTTTATCTGTGTGAAATCCCCTCTCTATTTATATCTGGCAAGAGATGATTCTAGACCTTGAGGAGCGTCCTTAAGCTTCAATCCTAGCCCTTGAATCATAACAAACTTCCAATCATCCAATTTGAGCCCTTGGATCACTCTCCACCTTCGTCCAACCAATGGGAGTGCTTGGGATTGCCAACGTGGCCTGGGTATGATGTCAGAGCTTGCCACGTTGGCCTTCTAGAAGGGAGGGATACGTGGATGAGATGGTTTTACCCTGTGTTACTCGTACTACTTGTAAAAGTGAAAAAGATGAATGAACAGTACATTTTGGCGCGCGTTATTAAACTGGATCCAGGCATTGTGGTGTTGGGCCTATTACTTGGGCTTGGACTATTTCAGAATGGATTTGGATTTTGGACTTTTAGGTTTAGGCTTATATTTTTTTAGGAAAAAGGCTTGGCATAATTAATGGGCTGACTTGGCCCATTAAGCGGGTACGGGTTAGCCCATTAAAGATGAATAAGCTTTACGACTTGTTTTTCCATGCTCTTTCAAATCTCGTGTTTGTTTGTCTTTTTTTATTCGTTTTTTTATCATTTTTGATTATCCTTTCTGTATCTTCTCAATTACAAAAATACAATATCATGTATTTTTCATGTAATTTTTTAGTCCATTTAAGCTCGTTTTTATAAATAAATTAATATGTGAATTAAACACATATCACTTACCATGAGGAATTTACTTTCCAATTCCAATTAACCTAAACAATTAAAAAATGCCAAACCTGTTTATAATAAAGGGGTGTATGGATTATGATAACATAACAAATACAACATTGCAGTTAAGTTACATATATTAACCAATACACCATGTCATAACATTTAGGTGGTTTACTTAGTGAATGACTTGGAGGTTGGAGATCTTGGTACATGAGTAGCAGATGGTTTACTTTTGTCTTTACTACTGTCACTAAGTGGAGGAGAAAAACAATCATCAATTACCTCATATAGTGTTATACTTCCAGTTGCATGTCCTATAGCAACTGAACCACCAACTAAACCAGAAGTAGTTGTGCATCGAACTCCTATGCCTATTAAATAATCACCTCTAACAGGTATAGTTATGTTTCTCTTTCTGACCCTTTGGCCCACTAATCTACCCGCACCACACCTCTATTAATTGTTGTGTGTCCCATTCTGGAACGGTGCATTTGATAGTGATACCACATGGCTTATCTACCAGGTTTAGGCCTTGCATCAAATGACCTTCCAGCCCAAGTTTCTGCTTCGAGCCAACAGTCAAAGCATACCATCTTCTTGTACTTCAACATACACATTACCATTATCTTGAGCCATTATGATTCTAATTTGATGTGATAAATAAATGAAGAGCATTATGGTATTATATAATGCAGTAAAAAAGAGTGTTTAATGTGATAAAGAAAGTTGTTGTTCAACAAAAAGTAGTTGGGAGTAATCACAACGTAAATGCTAAAAATGGAGGGAAAACATTATGCATTATACTTTTGGTTTATGACACGCTTGGTCCCTCATATACATTCACCTATCGATTCAACAAATTTGATAAACTAATACTTTTGCTTCTACTATTGGTACCTCAACAGATATAAAGTTTCACATTTAGTCAAGTTTTTAACAATTTTGATAAGGTTAACTACAATTTTCATCCCTTAACCCTAAAGTGTACCTTTTAGTTAGCCGAGTAATTTTCCTGCCCCTATAAGTACACCTTGCAAGTATCACCAAAACAATACACCACCTTCCATTTCATTTAAGATATCAAAAGTTACATTTCACTTTCAGCCACAAGTTCTTCAAATGGGTAAAGGTGGTGATGAAATAAAACTCTTGGCATAAATTAACGTTGACTTACAGTCTAACACTTAAAAATTGATAGAGAAGCCTAGCAAGGAAAAAGATAGTCAGGAGGAGGCTCTCGGAGAGTTTAATTCCACATTGATAATGTCATATACAAGTTTAGCCAGGAAACAGATAGTCCTGGTGACTTTTATGATTTTATGTATGACACAGATAATGATGCTAGTATAAGTGGTAACTCAAGTTTTTTTTGTTGGGATTGGACTAAGATGGACTATGAAATTTGATTTCTTGTAACTCAACCATACCATGGAACTGAAGACTTATTTGTTGAGTTAGATCAAGCAATTAAGGATGTGGCTGTTCAAAACAATGTTCCACAAGAGGTTGATAGAAAGGTTGTTTTTAATCTAGTTATTTATGAAGAGGTTACTAAAGAGGTCGTGGAAATGCCTAATGATCAAGATGAAGCACTATATGATCAAAAAGTGGCTGATGATTCTTTGGATGATGAAAAGGTTGAAGAAGAAAGACCAAACAAGAGGATTAGAGTTACCCAAAAAGAGATGGTCAAGGATGAAAAGCCAAAGAAGAGATGGTCAAGGATGAAAAGCCAAAAAAGAGTTGACAAAGACCCATTGGTGTGATTGGTGTTTGGTCTCACTTCAAAAAACTATTTAGCTACTTTAATGTTTAGTAGTTGATATTTTGCTAGGTTTTATTATGTAATAGTTAAGTTATAACATTCGGATGTGTAAGAAATAAATAATCACTTCATTCCACCATAGTAATCACAAGAAAATAGATAAGAGAATAAGAAATAAGAGGAAGAAATAAGAGAGAGATTGGATTGCCTAGAGAGAAATGAGAACAACCAACCCTTCTCCTTGTGTGGAGAAGGGTATTTATAGTGCCTTGGCTACATTGAGACGCCTAAGGTCTTTTAACACAGACCGAGCTCGGGTTTTGCTTGGGCTTTTGCTCGCAACACGTACAATATTAGATTACATATCGAGCCCGGTTTCCTTTCTAGCCTATTACAACGTATATTTAAATAAAGACCGAAGCTTCCTAGTTGAGTGACAGAGCTTCCTTGTTCGACTCAATATTTTGAGGCTAACATTCTCCCTCGAAGCGAGGTCCTGAACCTTGAAACGAGCTTCCTTGTATGACTCAATATTTTGAGACTAATAATCTCCCTCGAAGCTTGTTTTCTAACTTATTCTGAGGTTCCATGTTCACAGTCAAAACATTGTCTTGGGTTTCTTGAGATTGCTTTGACGTTGAGATCTTGAGTCTTGTTCTTGATCTTTATCTTTGTTGAAGGCTTGTTCCTTCATGCTTTGTGATCTCTGATCTTGAGCCTTTTCTTTTTGACTTTGACTTTAGTTCCAAGATCTCTAAATCTTTTCCTTGTATGACATTAACGTCTTTGCCATCTTGTGTCTTGACCAACATGCTCATACTTTGCATCATCTTGAAAGCTTGCTAATAATCTCCCTTGACATCTTTGTCTTGATAATCTTGACATCTTTAAGGAAGATCTTGAATATCAAAGTTTGCGGAAGTCTTTGTCTTTGAATGAACTTTAGCTTTCTGGATTCTTGAATCATGATGCCAATTGTATGTCATTAAATCTTAAATATGAGCATGTGCTAATGAAACTAACTATGCTGGAATGAGGCTACAACACCGTCATTTGTACCTGCATTTTAATGTTAGACATAAACAACAAATATAGACGATATGGCTTTGTCATTCGTCGAAATTCGGTTGCATTAACCTCCGATTCCATGAGGATCGTTTTACAGTATAAATATTGTACCTGTGATCAGGTAGATTCAATTTTGGAAGAATCTCCTTGACATGGTTTCTAGCAAGAAGCGTAAATCCTCTAACATAGATGTATTAGATTTACCATGCTTGCATGTTCTCGTTACTGAAACGTCTCAAAGCAGGCAACACGGTAAGAGTAAATCAGATAGTTACTATCTTTCTGATTGAGTTGTCAATTCATTTACTGGACCATTATCGATATCCAGTTAACACAAGCTTGATTCATATAGAATCTCATAAGTCACCTACCGCAGAGCTATCTGATGTTGACTCTAAAAACATTTCCATTCGTCACTGTGAATACTAAAGAGCGTCACTCTGAATGTTTTGGCAAAATCACAAGGATAATGCGTAGGACTCTTGTTAACAACTTGTGAACTTATTGGTATTCAATAAGTGTTTGTCATGGAATGTGTCCTAATGAGATTTATTTATTGATCTCTTGGCTCTAGACTCGATTTGTGCATTTTTGGTTTTTAGTACTAGGAGCATGAAGCAGACTGGCCAACCTATTCAATATTAACTAACTCGGAGTGAGAAAGTCAATAGAAGTCGCTGTGTATCTCCGTGACAAATGAGACAAGTATCTTTTGAGAGAAACTTGAATGGCTGGGAAGGGTTGTGCAGTACCATCACTGGGTCCATGATGTCTTGTCTTCAATACGAGAATCATCTCTTTGTGAATTTGATAGATTATGTATTGACTCGGTTTCTGCCTAAAGTGTGTGGAGGGCTTCTTTCTTTAAACCCTTTATCCATATATTTCTTTTTCATTCTCCAACCCCTCCAATGCTTATCAAGACATCATTACTAGCACCTTGTTATGATTGTTCCAGCGTTAACTCATGTCTTAGTCGGCATTATTCCCTTTTACCTTATTTCCATCTCCATAAATCACCTTAAGGACTGATATGTTTTAACTATAGAGTGTCCTTAGGTAGATCCCTCTAGTTCTGGTTGGATCATAGGACTAATACCTAACCTAATCACCTTATGACTTCAGAATCGCCGTGAATTAAGATGGTGTTGGGTATAAGATCGTAACCATAAAACCTTGATTGAAAATCATTCAAAGTGTTTGAAAACATTTGACACTTCGTAAGTTTAATCATTTAGAAAAACTCCCCCTTTACACGTGCATCGATAACGAAATGTATCGCACATGTGGGTAAGAGTATAGAGCACTTTTCACTATTAAGTCTTTAGATCACTTATTATTTTGTAAATCACATTTTTTTCTTGATCACATTTTATTCACATTTTCTCCTCCTATGAAAATAACTAATCTCTTAGTATTTTTATACCAATTGATTAAAATTTGAGACATGAAAATATTGCATAGGGAGAAAAATGTTGACACCTACATATAGCATGAATTAATGGAACTTTTTCTTTGGCTCCCCTTCAATTTTACACATATGACACCAATTAAGAGAATAAGATTATGACTTTGTAAATTCCATGTGAAATTGAGTTTGATCTGTTGTATATGTTTTAACAAAATGAATTTTAAATATTTTAAATATTTAACATATTTCATTTGTTTAAACATTCGAAAATATTTTAGACACACAAATAGACATGTGAGTATGTGTCTAAACGCATTAAAACTTGGTTTTAAAAGCTCCCCTTCAAAAATTGATTCACTTATAAAAAAAATGATTCGACTTTTGAAAGATGCATGAGGAGGGAGTGTCGAACACACAACTAAAAAAGATTTTGAAGAACCTTTTGAGAAATTCTTAAAAAATTGTGTTCAATGTGTTTTAAAAAACCAATGTTACTTGAGCTCGAAAGACTTTGAATGTATTTTGAATTGAACTTTTTGGTGTGGCTTCAAGTCGAGTAGTTGTTATCTTCTTATTGTGAGGGATATAATGTACATGATTGCACACTTTTAGCATTATTTGTGAGAGTCCATCGTTACTGTCCGGAGTAACTGTAAGTCAATGACTTGAGCTTCAAAACTTTAAATGTTTTGATTTAATAGCTCAAGACCGAAAAGATTTATCTTTTTGTTGTTAAGGATAAACGCACTGAAGCATACATTTTCCTTTTATTTAAAGACCTCTTATTTGTCATTTAATAACAAACATTAGGGATGAGCACTGGTACCAAAATGGTATTCCGAACAACGGCACACATTTTGATGGTACGGTTTTTTTCCAGCCAAAATTGCGGCACCGTTCCGAAAACTGAGAAGTATGCCGGTACGGTTTCGGCTAACCGGTTCCGATACCGGGTTCGGGTAAACCGGTACCGTACCGGTTTGAGAACCATTTTCCATTAGAAAACATATTCTGTTTGATGTATAAATCTCGTTAGGAATTATTCAATGTAAGTGTTAAGTGTTTACTCTTTTTAGTATTAGAAACCTTGGGTATATCATAATTTATTTATGACTTTTGCAATTCATAATTTGTTTTTCTTAAAAACAGACGGATGATTCATGCACAACAACTAAATACGACTGATGAATTCACTCAATCTTATCTCTTAAAATGTTTAAGTATTTTCTCCTTTCAAGATTATAAGAATGTACATGTATATGATTAATCAATTTTGTACAAATCAACAAGATGATACAATCGAGGATTAAACAAACATAACATGACAAACAGAAAACTTAATGTCCTAAAACAAAAATGACTTAGCAGCCGAGAGTTTTACTAATCTACCGTCTTTTGTATCGTTTTAGTTCTTATACGTAAACTAAGTGGTTGTTATTTTCCCATTTTTTAATCGAAACGACCAGCATCACGGGTTTGAACTTCAATTCATAACAATTATTTTTGTAACATTAAAAAGCATGTGTTTAGTTATGAGGATATTTTTCCAAAAATAAGAGTTTTTACGAGTTTCGGTGTTTCGATTGCACAAATTATTTTCAAAAAAACAAGACTATTCGAATTTTTCGATACCAAAAAACCGGGATTCCTGTGTTGGTTAACGTTACCCTTTTTTTAGTTCCCCGGTATCGATTTTTTGGGTGATTTTCATGGTACCGGGTAAAGAGAACCGGTATCGATACGGGTCGGTACCGGTACGGTTTCGGTACCGTACCATTTTTCTAGTACCCATGTTCATCCCTACAAACCATCAAGAAAAATTAGAAATGACATGTTTTAAAACTTTTGAACTCTTGCTCGAACTTCATTTACACGCCCGTGTAAATATTAATCGACATTTCTAGATACGTAAATGTTATCGATTCCAAGAGACATATCGAGAAGATTCTTTTTGGAATTTTTGAAATTTTCTAAATTTGTATTTGGTTTTTGAGATTTTTTAATTTTGTATTTTTCTTTTTAAAATTTTATATTTTTTTATTTTCTTTTTCAAAAATATTTTCTAACATAATTAAAAATGGAATGTTTATACAAAGAAGATGATGATAGAATATTTACTCTAGATGAACCCTTTGAGGAGATGGGTTAGGAAGCCATTGTAGTAGCTGCACTCAAAGAAGAAGAGTTTGCACAAATAACAGTTTTAGGATTATGTGTTTCCTTTCCTAATGGTGAAGCACTATCATTTATGTTGTAGCGGGTTTCAACGAACTTTCTAATGGGAATCCACTTAAGACCAACCTGAGTAAAGATTCTACCCGTTGGTTTCCATGTAAGACCAGATCTAGGAGGCGTTGTTTTTAGATACACAACGAAAGACTTATTTGGAGAAAACTTTTGTCCTATGGGGATCTGTCTGTCATGTTTCTTAGAATCACTTTTCTTTTCTACGGGCATACATCTCTTTGTTGTCTTATGGTATTGTGCATCTTTTTTCTGTGCAGAGACATGAGAATGTACCTTTGAGAGGTATTTTAAGATGTACTCATCGTGATTTGCACTGTAAATGCACTTTTTGCATGTAGGACATGCCAAGTCTTTTGACTTGAAGAAAGGATTTTGATTCCTAGGTGGTTCTGCTATGTTAACAGTTCTATTCGAAACACAACTACTCATGGATGGTGTCCAATTCCTAGGTTGTTGATTAAAGTTCCTAGGTTTCGGCTTGTTACCATTAGCGGTGTTTGGTACTCTGGCAGACTATTGCACACTAGGTTTGGTATTCAAAGCTTTGTCTTTCTGAAGTTGTGCCTTCTTTTTAGTTTCCTCTAGGTAGTAGTTATGAACCATGTCATTTGAGCCTACAGATTTCCTTGGTGACTAAAATGACACATGCTTTGTGCTATTCCTAAAAGGGCCAGGTGCATTCACATCATAAGGTTTAGTAAAAGGCGATTTCCTAACTTGAGGCCAAAAATGTAAAGTGATTGGTTTTGTCAAATCATGCGACACACTAACTTGGGAGGCAAACCGATGTCTTGGCAATTAGGATCGTTCAAATTTATATGCAGTTGGTTGTCTTACCACTGGTTGATTTCTGATTGGTTGCAAAGGTGGTTACCCCAAGATTGATTATTTTTCAAAATTAGTATCCACACCCTTACCTTTTATCTTCTCAGTGATTTTTTTAACTCACTTATGGCAATGTTCTTGTCTTTTAGTTGAACTTTCAAATCTTGTATTTCAAAGTATTGTTCACGTTCTTTAAGAAATACAGTCGACTCTTTTTCTTTGCAAACTGTGCCATTTTTTATTTGTTCTTGACATTGTTGTAAAGCAATTTCAAGAGAAATCAAGTGTTTTTCTAGTTTAGTAAAACTTCATAAAAGCTCGTTGTAAACTTCTTTACTAACATTTTTAGTTTGTTTAGAAAGCTTTTTCGCAAGACATTCACATTCTTTAACTTTTTGATGATACAAACATTGCAATTCATTGTAAGCATCTAAATCAGATAATGAATGCAAAAGAACACATAACATCTTTTGAAACACACTCTTGGAGAAGTAGATCATATATGTTTGAAAAATCAGCTTTGTCAGATTCAAGTTCGTTAATCTATTTTTCAAGGGATTGAACGTACATTAAATCTGCATACATCTCTTGTTTAAGTGCATGAACAAATATGAAACTATCATTTTGTGTTTTTAGTGCAAAAGATTTTTCAAAAGCACATTTAGATCTTGATTAGGTTGTGGGTGCCATTGATCATGTGTATGTCTTTCCCAAGCTGAATCAACAATTTCTTTGAAATGATTTATGTTGTTTGTTATTACATTATAAACTTGTCT
>BQNB010203430.1:0-10763 GCA_026074375.1 Tanacetum coccineum | reverse complement strand
CTGGATTCTTTTTACCATTTTTTTCTTTATAAAACAGGTTTTAAACTTGGCAATTTTGGCCCTTTTTCTTTATTTTTTCATTTTTAATTATAAAACAAAGTTTTTAAAATTTACATTTTGGTCCTTATGTTTTATAAAAAAGGATTTGGGCTTTTGTTGGGTTTGGGTTTTGTTGGGCTTGTATTGGGCCCATTGGGTTTGGGTTTGGGTTCAATAAGGTACAGGTTTGGTTATTGGGCTTTTTCAAGCCCAATAAGGTGTGAAGTGGGTTTTGTGTGTACAATGGCTGAGATTGGGCTAGGATTGGGCCTTCAAAGTCTTCACAGTCTTTGTAATTATACTATTGGGCTTTCCCGGCCCATCAGATGGGTTAAGATTGCATCCAATAGTATTCTTCAGTTCCGGCTCCGGTTTGACTGCTGATTCTTCTGTATTGACTCTGACTTTGGCATTTTTGGACTTTGGCCTTGATTTTGCACAGTCTTTTCCATTCCATGCTCAGTTTTGTCATTTTGGCTTGGTTTTCTGTCTTTTTGTTGATATCCACTTCCTGCACAATACAAATGCAAAACAAACATATATTTGGCAGTTTTTGTCTGTTTTTGGTCATTTAAGCTCGTTTTTAGAGGTAAAAGATATGTGTAATTAAGCACTTATCATCAACCCCGACAAAGTCAAAGTCAAAGTCAAAGCCGAAGCCGTAAATGAAGAATTACTTAATGGGCCCACCCATACCCATCTAATGGGTCGGGTCAGCCCATGAAGATTTAAATGGTTATTAAACCATTTAGAGCCCAAAGTACCTCACCCAGCCCAATCTAAAAGGCCCAAACCCTTTTTAACCCTGTTAACCCAAAAGCCCTTAATCTGTTAATTTCGTTAGTCCAAAGGACTATGGCAAAGGGACTATACTTCCTTAAGGACTAAAATTGCCAACTCCTTACAACTTATTGCACCACAAGGGACTTTCCTTGATAACACATATAACAAGTTCAGGGGGTAATTTTGACAAATCCCTAAACCTTCACCCATGTTTATACCCAAAACAGGAATACAAACACAAAAATGAATTTGGCGCCAAATTGCCAAATTGGTGTCTTCTTCACCCTATACCCCCTGCAACTACACTCCAAAACAATGTCACATCCCCCCTCACAACCCCACCTCACATGGGCTTATTGCCATGTTGGAAATCCCCAATCACCTCATTCGTTCAAGGTTAAAGACAAAAGATTAACTGTTTAGATCATACGACTTGGAGAGCACACAAAATGAAGGGCCATGATGATAAGTTGACTTCTCTCACATAAGAAGCATAGCTGCCCACTCTCTCACAAAAGAAACACAATGAGAAGACAACAAGAAGAACCAAGACCTAGAACCTTTTTAGCTTTTATATAAATAGGAGCTTGTAGCCATTGATAAGGCACTGAGTTTTAACCTAGTTAGTTTTTATCAGCTCATGTAGTGTAATTTTTAATATTGTAACTTTTTATGAATTAATGAAAATTTAAGTTTTTAGCATTAAAATCTATTTTTAAGAATTCATGCTCTATTATTACTTAAAGTCTTTCATAAGCTCTTTATTAAACCCGTATATAACCTATTTTCATTAAGTAACTCAAGATGTTAAGTACTTAAGAAAAAATCACCAAAAATTCACCCTCAATTACCTCAGCTTATTTTGGAAGAAAAGCCAGACGTGGAAGGGCTTTTAAGACCATACTAGCTTGTCTTTGACAAGCTAGAGCTTGTAGATCAACTTATTTGCCCTGTTTTAAGCAAAGGGCTTTGAAAGTTTCTAATTTTTATTTTTTGCTTAATATTGTTCATGTGCTTATTTATGCTTATTACCTGCTTATTGTTGCTTATTGTTGCTTATTTATGTTGTTTGTTGCTTATTTATGCTTACTTGTTGCTTAGAAATCATTTAGCTGTGTTTTTATTAGAAACTGTCTTAAATAGCTTAAACTTGCTTAATCTATCTTGCTTATTTTAAGTGCTTAATCATGTGTTATCATTGCTGCTTATTGTTTAATATTAGTTGCTTGTTATCTGTTTTCTATAAACTTGGCTTAATTCAGTGTTAATTAGCTTTAAAAATGATTTTTGAACTCTTAAAGGAATGTTTGGGTTAAGACATCAAAATGGGTCAAATTAGTGTGAAAATTGGTTTGTGTCACTTGGGTAACTTTGGCAAGCTTTCTTGAGTCAACTTAATCTGTTTTTTTTGAGGTTTTTAAGGTTTAAAAGCTCACTTTAGGGATTTATGTAAAAGTGGTTTGAATATGTGAACCATTAGCTTGTTTAATCAGCTTATTTGATTAAGTCTTTGAAACTTGTGAATTTTAGATGTTTTTTATGTTTATGCATGTGTTAAAACAAGTTAGAAACCAAGTCAATTAGGTCTGCAATTTTGGATTTGTTTTTGGGTACAATCTGTCAAAAAAATTGCTAAGAGTGAAACTTTGTGAAACAACTTTTTCATTTGCTTATTCAGGCTTATCCTGAATTTCAAAATACTTTTTGAATGTTGATATGTGTTCTTTATAGTCTAAATTTAATCTGTTTGGTAGTTTTAAGGCCATAAGGATCTGTTTGATTACTTATTTTTAAGCTCAAAAGTAGGGTTTAGAAAGATTGAAAAAAAAAATTAAGTGTTGAAATCTGTGTGAAACGGCTTTTTCATAAGCAATTTCAAGGCCTATTTGAGTTTCAATATGCTTTTTCTTTGCTGATTTAGATAGCCCGTAGGACAAGCTTTAAGGGCATATAAGCCTTTTTGCCATAAGGATCTGTTTAAGTGCTTAAAATTAAAAGTGACTTTTGGGCTGTTTTGTTAGCAGGTTTTAGTCAAGTAGCTTATTTGCTTATTTGAGTTGTTGGCTAATTGAATTTACTTAAATTGTGCTTATCATTGCTTATTAGGTTATTTTAAGTCTATTTTAGCTTATTTTACTTAGGGTAGAGCTTATTTGAGCTTATTTGCACTTTTAGTCTAAAATTTTAAGTTAAGAAGCATTTTTAGAGATTCTGTCCTTTTAGCTTATTTTCAAATAATTTCTTGTCTTATTTTTGTTGAAATTTGATTATTAGGTATAGAATATTATCTGTTTTAGCTTAATTCATTTTTATATTTGCTTATTGTGTTTAAAAATGCTTAAATGTTTAGCAAATTAACATTTTAGTATAAAAAGCAATCTGTCACCCTTTAATACCTTATTTTTGTGCTTATTTGTGGTTTCTAAAAAAGTGTTTTTTTTAAAGTGCTTATTTTTAAGTCCTCTAAAAAGTTGTAAAAAATGGCAATAAAAAATATATTAGGAAGGGTGGAAGTCCAGGGTGAGCAGGGCTCGAACCCTCGACCTCAACACCCTCAACCCAACATATTTAACACCACACTCTGCTACCAAACGTGCCCTTGGGTCTTATCCGTTGGTCTTTGCACACAATATTCCTTTAACATCTTTTTGAGTCTCATTTTCTATAATAAGTCGTAGCTTATTTTAGGCTTTTTCATAGCTTATTTGATAAGCTGGCTTAACCAGCTTATTTTTCCTAGGATCTTTGCATCATTTAAGACTTTCCTGCAATGTTTTAGATTTTTCCAACTTTATTTGTTATTTTTATTTAATTTTTGTAGATTAAAATTTTTAAAAGTCATTTAAAAATAGTTAAATCAATCAGAAAAATACAAAAAAATAGTTTTTAGTTTTAGAATTAATATTTTGAGTTTTACAAGTTTTAAAATCATTTTTATCACTTTTAGATTTTGAATATCATTTTTAGCTTTTTAAATTAATTTTAGAAAATAGTTTTTAATTATAAAAAGTAGTGAAACATATTTTTCTGAGTTTTTATCATATTTTAGACTTTTCTAAAGTAGAAAATCATTTTTTGGAATTTTTAGGTGTTAATTTGTTATTTTCTAGAATTTTAAATAGATTAAATAGGTTTTTAATTCATAAAAAATTATTAAAAAGTCAAAAAAATATAATTCCTCTTTAGATTTTTTTTGTCATTTTAGAGGTTTAGAAACTAAGTTTGCATTTTTAATGTTTAATTTTGACTTAGTTGATAATTAGACGCGTTTTTAGGATCCCCGGTTTTTGTTTTTAGTTTAAAATTGTGTTGCTTTAATTGTTTTTAGTGTAAATTGCCTTAATTTTCCTGTAGTAACAAAAACCCAAAATCCTTTGTTCCATTCAAGCACCAAATATCAAACCGACAAACGACTTTCCATTGCATTCCTCGTTGAGGATAACGACCCGGGAATCACATACTTCCCGGTTTCTACATTAAGATTTTTTTTGATAATTATCCTTATTATATATTTATAATTATGTATATTTATATATATATCTAAAGGGATAGTTTCAAAACCTATCAGGTGTCCTTGCGGATCTATGAATATGAGTAACATCATTCTAAGGTTCATCATTTTTATGTTTTGCCTTAGTATGACATTCGCTAGTGCGTTTAGAAGGTTTTTGTATCATCTTCTTGAATTAATTCAATCGATTTAAGAAAAGTGAGACTCCCACTCGCTTCTTGTATATTTGAGACTATTATCAAATAACTTAGCATGACGAGCAACAAAAACTTTATTCTCGTGTTGGTTGTAGAAATGGTATCCTATCATTTCCTTTGGGTATCCAACAAGATACACTTAAGAGTTCTAGGCATTTGTCAATAATGATCTCCAAGAGATTTAACAAATTTAGAACTTCAACTAAGACACAGTAAGATACATCTCATTTATTTTAATTAACCTTCTAGGTTAGAGTCTAATTGGGTATATCCACAATTTACTCAAAGATCTAACCTTGATCTCTTTTAGGAGTTTAAACAAGTTAAAGATCATTATGAATCAAAACAATATCAATATACAGTTTGATTATCCTTGTTGGTCATACCATAAAAATGTGGTATTCCAATAAGATTGATCTTATAATTATATGGCTTTTCCTATTATACCAACTTAACTTAAAAACGTAATGGTATCAATAGTGTTACTAAGCCAATTGCATCCTTTTATAAGTCCTTGATCAAGTCAATGACTTAATGTGTATGTACTAACACGTAGACATAAACATCCAATACATTACTATTCGTTATAAGTCTTTGACCAAGTCAATGACTTCATGTACATGTCTTTAACAAGAAGACATAACATGATAACTTTTTTAATTTACGTTATAAGTCTTTTCACAAGTAAAGGACTTAATGTACATGTCTTTAACTAGAAGACATAACAATTATTGAACTAAGTAAATTAATAGTAAGTTCAAGTTAATTTCAAACTCTATGTTTATGATTTCTAAGAAAAACATAATCATGTAGCTTATCTTTTTGTCTTGACACATTTTCTTAATAGGGCTACATACATTAAATGTGTAGGAGTCCTAGTAGAGTAATAGTTTTCTTACTTTGCAGTTAAGAAATCATTAGTCATATTGTTTAAAGTTGTTCCTTGCACACAATAAAGATTTCTCTCATTTGTGCAAGGTACAACTTCATTGCATAAAACAACACCACACTAGTTAGTTTGTTTGTATCGACAATATGGCAGTGTCAAGCTTATAGCTAGTGTATCTAGAACTCCATCTATTAATAAGGAATTGTGCATAACTATCAAAGATAACATTAAACAGAAGCGACATCTCAAAGGAAACAAGTTATCTAGGATAATACACGGTGATTCTTTACTAACTGAAGATCTTTCACACATGAAAAGTAATTTATTATTTCAAGCCAAGCCAGCAATAAAGTAAGATGTCGATGAGGTAAACAACTCATAACTCCCACTGAATTTGACAAACATAATTCATAACTCCCACTGAATTTGACAACATTTCATTTATAAAATGCATTACTCCCACTGGATCTGGCAACATTATGAGTGTTCCTTCACTAGTGAAAGTAATATCAATTTATCTTTCCATTTATTGACTATCTACACATTATAGCTTATGTGAGTCAAATGGACTAGTAAGCAAGTACTTAGATATGCAAGTAAGTGTGTTCAAGTTCTAGCCATCTTAGTTGTTTATTAACTTGAAAATTTGGCATGCAATTCCTCCTTTATTCGCTCACTTTACCTCAAGGGTATGCAACGTCTCTTACTGGTTTAAGGAAACAGCTATAGACACGAGTTCTTTAGTTATTGCCTTTTACAATATTGCGGTGATATTTTCATCTTCCAATCAAACCTCATCAATATATCTTGTTTACAAGAATATATTTTAATCTTGGTAGCTATAGACACAAGTTCTCTAGTTATCTAAGTTTCTTATTATGATTCAAAGATTTCAAAACCGAAAAAGGATATTGAAGCAATCTTGAAAGAATAAGAAGTCTAATTAACTTAACATGAAGTTTGGTACGAGTTTGATTAGAATTTAGGATACTTCTTTCATTCCTATTATAACTTTTTCTGCAAGTAAAAAGTATCGGAAATAGTCTTATTTTCCTAAGAAAAATAGACACAGTTTGTCTTCCATAAATAAGAACAAACCTTTGTTTATGGTATACGTTGCATAAATACGTTAAAAGAACTTGCAAAGTTCATTTTTAGTATTTTCAATAATACATCCCTTAAAAGTTAACTACCCATGTTCATATAAATAAACAATTAATTTTACAAGGGTCTAAGATCCAACTTGGCATTCTACCATTAATGTAGTTGATCTACTAGAAATGGTATAACTCAAAAGGTAATATGCGGGAGATAATTGCCAACATGTACAACTCTTAGCCATTATGGGGCACAAGGAAATATAATCCAGAATTATAATGTCAAGTAGCATGTTTAACCTCATCGTATGCCTCGGGTCGAAGGTCTGACCAATCATACTCGATATAAGTCGTCCAATACAAAATCAGTAATTTTACAGTCTCAGGTCTGACCATATGATTGTTATATTACCTTGTTTTGCAATTCACCTAAGACTGTCTTAGAGTAAAAAACAAACTCAAGTGAATTCATACTTGGATGTCAAATGACTTAATTTTAAGGGTATAAATATTTTGATAAAACAAGGTTACCAAAAATGTGTATAAGGAAGCATGCATACAACCTTATAATACTAGTTATTTTAAAAAAATTCCAATTTTGTTTTAAAAAACTTTCTATAAATTGAAATCCCATAATTTTATAAACCACATGACATTTATAAAATTAGGGTTATTATGTTTACAATATTTTCATGTATAAGTGATCTTACTACGGATAAGGTTAATTCCCTATGGGAAATAATCAAACCCTAGTAATGATTATGACATACTTTAAGTATTGTTAAAAAATTTATGTAAAATTTGTTAATTCTTGTATTGTTCCATCACGGGTTCCCTTGCGGAAACCACTAATCCCATGCGTTATAGAACGTTTGCAAGAAAATTACAAAATTTACGTATATAGTCTATGATTTAGCAAAGTGTACTTATCAATATACACACAATAAGCATTTTAATCATGTACTTTTAGTCCATATTAATTTTGGAAATCATTTTTGCATAATTATATATGTAATAAAATGCCACAATATATATAAAACATGCAAAACATATTTACCAAATTAATCACACTAACAAAATCATTAACGCAATTAAAACAATAATTCAACAAAAGTCTTCTCATATTTTGCAATTAACCAATAAATTCACGTAATGATCTCATGCATACCATACTAAATAAGCATGCATACAATATATATTAATCTTAATTAATAACCATGGTTTTCATGCATGTAACCCCTCGTTGATAATTTATTTACAAGATAAATAAGCAACAATATATATTGCAAATAATGTAAAAACATTTAACATATTTTGTTTCTTTATTTTAGGTGATATTTAGGACAATGTATTTCACTAAATAATTTCCTAAATAAGATTCACATAAAAAAGGCAAATAAATATTCATTTTCCATATATATGTGATATTTTTTGAACACAAATCTTTTACTAAATAATTTTTTACAAAAATAATTCACATAAAAGGAAAATAATATTCACAAAATATGCAGCATATTTTATTTCCATATTTTATGTGATATTTAGGGTAAAATATTTCACTAAATAATTTTCTAAAATAGTTTTTCACATAAAAGGCAAGAAATATTCATAAATATGCATTTATATTTTAGCCGGATCTTCTAAAATACATACCATATTTATATTTTCAGATTTTATGTGTTTTATATTAGTAATTATTTCAGTAAATATGTTCCTAAAATAAATTGCACATAAAAAAGGCAAGCAAATATTCACAAAATATGTGTATTTTAGGTATTTTACCATTTTTATGTAATTATAGCGCTATATGAACGGCTCGTGATACCACTGTTGGAAATCATGGTCTAAAACACTAATATTACGTGAATATTAAATGAGCTACGCAGCGGAATAAAACTTATATAACACTTATAATTAACATAAAACAGAAACATAAAACATACCGAATAGCAACCAAGCCACGTGAAGAACCAGAGATTTCTTCGAGTACACGCATGTGTGTAATACATGCGAAACCGAAAACCCTTCGAGTTACTAAAGTAAGTAACCTCTACGTGTATCGTACACTACACGTCGACCAATACCACCCGAATGCTAGTTCCGCGAACCAACGCTCAAGAATACGTCAAGTAATCGAAAAAACCAAAAACCCTTAAGGTTGTTTGTTTGATTCGATTACAAGGAGAAGAGAAGAATGTAATGGGATTAATAATGAGGTCTAGGGATCCTCTATTTATAGTGTTAGGATTAGAGTTACATAGCTTTGGGAAAAAACTACATAATCTTGACACTTTTGGTCCCTCTTCTTTCCATATCCCTAACCGGCCACCATATAGTCCAAATACACCCTTGGTGTTGACTTTTTGACTTTCTTAATTATTTATGGATAATTATTTTAAATTACCCATTAATTAAAAAGCCTTATAGTTAATTATTCGTAACCGAACTAATTAACGACTTTTAGTATTCTATCGTTAGAATATTAATATACATAATAAATATACACTTATATTATTATATACATTAATCAAGTATTAATACATATATAATAAATATACACTTATACTATTATATACATAACAATATAGTGATATCTAAGTGTATTAACGTGTGTGACCCCGTAGGCTCACGTATTTCCCGCCGTATAAATATCCGTGTGACACGAGCACAAAACCAACAAGTTCTGAGCCCTTCAATCTCTCAGTAAATTTAAACACAAAATACCCTAAGTATAGTCTAGTTGAAGACAGTTCAACTTCCGTTCTTCATGTACTTAGAAGATCAAGTAGTATCTTTACTTCAGTTTATGTGGCGGTTCAGGTGCTGAAACAAGATCTTAGCAAGAGCTTCAGTTCAGCTTATTTGGCAATGCCAAGCTGAATGACGTCGTTTCTTCTTAGAAGCTAAAAAGAAATGTGTCACTTTTAGAAGGTTTACATGGCGGGGAAAATGATTTCTTTATGTCAAAAAGAATAAAACATATCTCCTTGGGAATGAATACTTCTAAAGTTAGTATAGAATTACAACAACTTTCTCTAAAGGACTACACCTAGTACCTTAAAGCATGTGTGCATTAAATCATATCTCAACCACCCATGTAATGCAAGACATGTGTACTAGGTAACACTTTGTAAACCCTAATTCCTTGGGTATAAAAGGAATAAGATGTGAGACTAAAATGCATCTCTTCCAATTAATGTGAAACACATTGATGAGCAATTTACTCCCAAAATCAAACTAAAGAACCACTGGAGCTGAAGCTCAAGTGTTGGTTAAATTGTTTGTACTTAAACTTGTAACTTAGGTTTGAGTTTAAGTTGTAGAGGAAATCACCCATATTGTCATTCAACCACTTTGCTATTCCGCAAGCAAAGTGTGCCATAGATTCTTTATTTCTTTCTAATAAGAATTTATACGTTGAAAAGTTACTTCTGTGTGTTTTAAACTTATTCTTATTATCTCTTATATATTTGTTTAAAACATACACTTTGTTGCCATGGAATGTGATAAGTTTAACTTAATAACCTTAAATCGCATTCAAGGGGACCAGCAAGTGGTATTAGAGCAGTTTGATTTATAAAACATTTTTAATATCCTTTTATAAAATTGCTTAAAAGATTTTTAAAATCAAGATCCATTAAATGGAAGCAAAAGTACCAATAACTCTTGAATATAAGGGTGGCCAGTTAAATGTTGCTCCTTTGCTTGAGGTGGAAAATTTCATCAATTAGAAGAAAAGGTTCTTGTGCCACATAGTTGGTATTGAACTTCAATTCAAAAACATTCTTCTCAATGGTCCTTATGTCCCACAGACAGCTGGTCAACGAAAACCTAAAGGATAATAGACAGGTGATGAAAGAAAGACTGCTAACTTAGATCAGCGACTCAAAATTCTCATCATGTTCGTCCTACCAGATGACCAAATGAATTCTCTTATCAACTGTGAGACAGCAAAATCAACCTGGGATGACATGATACTATATCATGAGGGCCCCTCTGATGTGAAAGAAAGTAAGGTCATGAACATGAAGTTGTGTTATAATACCTTCAAATTCAAGAAAGGTGAAACACTAACACAAAATTTCAGTAGATACAAAGCTTTAATGAATGAACTAGTAAATGATGGCATCAAACTTTCAAAGCTTGAAATAAATACCAGCTTTATAAATAGGTTACCAAAGAAGTGGCCAAGTTTCTGTGAAAGTCTTAAAAATACTAACCATGTTAAGGATTGTAACAGCCCCGTA
>BQNB010203426.1:0-10763 GCA_026074375.1 Tanacetum coccineum | reverse complement strand
GTATTTTTATTCCTTGAATTCTTGAGTGTTTTAGTTAGGTTTGTGATTTGTCTTTGTATTGATGAGACCCCTTGTTCATTAATACAAGATGTCGTTTTTTTGTTTTCGGTATTGTCATGACACATCGTGTCTCTTTTATTTAGTTATGCATGTAGTGATTCTCAATTGTTGACACCATTGTGTTGTGATGATACCCATGATGTTACGCCTCGTGTTTCCGCCTTGGCGGGGTGTGACAAGTAGAAAATGGATTTGTCCAGTGTTTTACAGATTTTGGAATTTTAGTTTCTAAGAACAATGTGTTTTATTTTAATGTTATTCACAGTAATGGTATTTATGAAATTGATATGCATGATCTTGTACCAAATGTTAATTCTATATATAATATTAGCACTAAAAGAGTCAAACATAATTTGGACTCTACTTATCTATGGCACTATAGTCTTGCTCATATAAGCAAGAAACATATTGAAAAGCTGCAACAAGAAGGGCTTTTAAAATCAATAGATGATGAGTCATTTGATTAATGCGTATCTTGTTTATCGGGCAAGATGACAAGGAAACCGTTTCCACATCGTCCCGAAAAGGCGACTGATCTTCTTGAAATAATACATACTGATGTGTATGGTCCACTTAGACATGTGCCAAGACAAGGTGCTAGCTACTTCATTACATTCACGGATGATTATAGTCGTTATGGTTATGTTTATCTTCTTAAACATAAATATGAGGTCTTTGAAACATTCAAAGTGTTTAAAAATGAAGTGAAAAATCAACTCGGGAAGACAATCAAGGCTCTTCGATCAGATCAGGGTGGTGAATACATAAGCCAAGAGTTTAAAGATTATCTTAAAGCTTGTGGAATTGTCCAACAGCTTACTCCTCCATACACACCACAACATAATGGCGTGTCGGAAAGGAGAAATCATACTTTTTTAGACATGGTTCGATCAATGATGAATCTTACAACTCTTCCGTTATCCTTTTGGGATTATGCTCTAGAGTCTGCAACACGCATTCTCAATATGGTTCCAACCAAGAAGGTTGATAAGACTCCATAGAAATTATGGTATGGAAAAGTTCCTAATCTGTCTTACTTAAAGTCAGGGATGTGAGGCGCTTATGAGCTGAACGCCTGACAAACTCCAACAAAGATCTGTTAAGTGTATCTTTATAGGATACCCAAAGGAAACAATGGGTTACTATTTTTACTTCCCACCTGAAAACAAAATAGTTGTTGCGAGGTATGCTGAGTTCTTTGAGAAAAATCTCATAACTCAAGAAGTCAGTGGGAGGGCCATGGATCTTGAAGAAATTCAAGATGAAGATACATCACCTTCTGAAATCACTAGCGAAATTCCTGGAAAAGGTTAAGAGGTTTAACCCACCCATAGGAAGTGATTCTGGTTCGTAGGTCCGAAAGGACACATCGAGCTCCAAATCGTTTATGTCTAAATGTAGAGGCGGAGGAGCATAGTCTAGGGGATCTTAATGAACCCACTAGCTATAAAGCCGCGATGTTAGATTCTGAATCTAATAAGTGGATCGATGCTATGAATGCGGAAATACAATCCATGATAGACAATATGGTATGGGTCTTGGTCGATCTTCCTCCTAATTGTAAGACTGTTGGGAGTAAGTGGATTTTTAAGAAAAAGACTGACATGGATGGTATTGTACACACCTATAAAGCTCGTCTTGTAGCAAAGGGTTATACTCAACTCTACGGGGTTGATTATGAAGAAACGTTCTCACCCGTCGCTGACATTAGAGCTATTAGGATTCTCATATCTATAGCGGCGTTCTATGATTATGAGATATGGCAAATGGATGTCAAAACTGCCTTCTTAAATGGTTATCTTGATGAAGACATTTATATGGTACAACCTGAAGGTTTTGTTGATCCTAATCATCCCAGAAAAGTATGCAAGCTTCAAAGATCCATTTATGGTCTTAAGCAAGCATCAAGAAGCTGGAATAAAAGATTTGATGAGGAAATCAAAAGGTTTGGTTTTGATCAAAATCTTAATGAGCCATGTGTATATCAAAAGGCTAGTGGGAGTAATGTTACATTCCTCATCTATATGTTGATGACATAATCATCATGGGAAATCACATTCCATGTTTACAAAGTGTAAAGGATTATCTTGGAAAGTGTTTTGCTATGAAAGATTTAGGGGAAGCAGCATTTATTCTTGGAATCAAAATCTACAGAGATAGGTCAAAGCGATTAATTGGACTTGGTCAAAATGCTTACATGGATAAGATCTTAAAGAGATATAAAATGGATAATTCCAAACGTGGTCATATCCCCATGCAAGAAAGACTTGACTTGAACAAAACACAAGGTGCTTCAACACCTAAAGAGGTGAAGCGTATGCAAAATATACCTTATGCTTCAGCTGTGGGTTCCATTATGTATGCAGTAAGATGCACTAGACCTGATGTTGCGTTCGCGTAAAATATAACAAGCCGGTTTCAACAGAATCCTGGTAAACTTCACTGGACTGCTGTGAAAAATATTCTTAAGTATTTAAGAAATACTAAAGATATGTTCTTGGTTTATGGTGGAAATCCGGAAGCTAAACTTCGCAAAATTTGGTTATATTAGTAATAAAAAAGTAAAAGCTACATACACACTAATGACCTGCTAACCTATCAATAGAATTCACTTGGTGAACTTCACTAGACAATCTGTACTTAGAAAATATCACCTTAATACGTACATTAAACGATGGAACAAATACTAAAATCGTATTAATTTAGAGCTGCATAATCCCAGAGATTAAAATGGCGAAGCCGAAAGGATAAGAACCAAGCATCCCAATCCGAAAAAGAACAAATCTCCTGCCAATCCAAATCCCACCAACGACAACGTATTCACCCCCCTCTACAGTTTCCACACATTACATGAAATGCAATCATAGCAAGGTTGAATCAAGTGGTTAACACCCTTGCCTCTGGAGACAGAGGTCAAGGGTTCGATCCTCACTTTTTGTAAGACCGGAGGTTCTTTTTTACTTTGGTAGAACCAGAAGCAGCCTCTCTACCTTAGGTAGGGGTAAGGCTTTCTACGTCTCAACCTCCCTTATTATGGAGGACGGTATTGAGTGTTACTTGACTTTACTTTTATTACATGGAATGCAAAATTTTCACTAGCATAATTTGGTTTTTGTGTAATGAAAATAGAGATCAAATGAAACCTTATTTTTGGTTGCTTAGTTCCAAAACATGAACTTATCTTTTAGTGCATAATCCCAGAATTAAGTTTGTTCAAAGCAAAATAATCACACCTCTATATAAATCATATTAGTCTATTCAGAAAGGCTAATGATTTGCACACTTTTGATTTTGATTTGCACACTTCATTCATTCTGCGCTTTAATCAGTTGTACATTTATTGAATAATAGTTTGTCAGTTTGTACATTTGAGTGTATGGATAAAAAATAAGGATAATTCCATTTCTGGCCCAAAATGCAAACCTAAAATGCAACCCTAAGTTGAGGAACATCTTTTTTCAAAACTGACCCAAAAGTACAACGGTTGCCCCAAAAGTACAACAATTGCCCCAAAAAGTACACCAAGTTACCCTAAAAATGTGTACTTTTTTGCCACGTGTCAAATTCTGCACGCGAGTTGCCCAGTAGCCAAATTGCCCGGGGTCAGTTTTAGAAAAAGATGTTCCTGGGCTTAGGTTGCATTTTGGGTTTGGATTTTGGGCCACTTTTGGAATTATCCCTAAAAAATAAGAGTGTCAATCAACTCTCATTCAGAAAGGATTAACGGCGCAACTTGTTACTCGTTTGCTTTATTTTTCTATCATATAACTACTTTTCAACAAGCCATTTCTAAAATAGCAAATTGAAAAGTTTTTTTGTATTCTAATAATCCCAATATCGTTGTCTTTACTAGTTTTATGCTAGTTTTGATCGTTTTATGCTAGTTTTTATTTATATAACATAATCGCCTTTAAAAAAAAAATTGTCCAAAAATAGGATCTATATGCACATCAGAGTTGCAAATACAATAAGAGATGAACAATATACCCCAAAATCATTTACATGACAATTGCTCCAAGAATCAAATTAACAAATAATAAATCATGAGTTCAATTCGACTGGCTGCTCGCCGATATCAAAATTAAAACCACAAGACCGTATGCACACTATCTACCGAAAAGAAAGTAGAATAGTCTAAATTTCTAACACACAATTTTTAACAAAAAAAAAACCACCAAGAAAGCCATTTCCTACCATGAATTCATTTTATCAGTACATTCAAACTCGTGTTGAGCCACTGATATATGCAGGATCTCTTTCATGGATGTACGCGACCAGGTTTTCTATGAAGCATTATCTATATTAGGTACTGTCTGCACTTTTCATGTTGAAACCGGCTAAAATCCCATTGCAACTGATCCATGCACAAAAGCATATCTTAGCCAATGCGAGAAATGAATTCACAAACTCAATAAGAAAAGTCAACTACAACAACGTGCATGGCTGCGTTGTTAGGGGGCAACGCTAACCGCAATGGGATAAGCTTTCCATTCAAGGGGTTCCTCGAGCAAATGATAATGTCTTCTAGCCCAGTTTGGTCTTCCAAGTCCTGAGTCAAATCATACATATTACGGCCATTGAATGCGAATGACTTTTCCTCATAAGCATCATCATCAACATTCCTATCATCATCCAACACTGTGTAGTAAACTGTCCTTCCTTCCTTCTTTACAGATGCACGCCCCAATGTCTCATTCACCTGGCATTTTCAGGAAACACGATAAGCACTATTATGGGGGATACTAGGCGTCATTTTTGAACGACAAACACACACCTTACACATTTGTCACAAATGGACTTGAACCCTCATCAACTTGGTTAAAGGGCACCTTAACAACACCTTGGTCCTTGGGTACCACTAGGCTGGTTAGTAACATACTTTCAATCATACAAGCCCGTTGCTTTATTTAGTGAATAAAAGGCGCCATTATTAGAAGCAAGTTTCTAACTTACTATGATCTTTTGATTAAAATAGGTCTATGAACTCAACTTTTAAGCGATTCGGCAAAAATAACAAGATAGGAGCTGAAGTAATCGGACACCCTACGTGCAACCTAAAATAAAAGTCGCGACTTAGAAAAATTAACCGACAAATACTCACACAATTTGAATTGAAATAGAAAGGAATTTGGATAAAACATTTTTATTTAACGAAACAAGTATGGCATTGCGTCCTAATTTTTATGGGTCCAAAACACTCAAAACCCAAGTCCACATCTAAACTAATATCATCCCCAAGATGTGCCTCTAGTTTAAGTTTTAACCAAATTTTCTTAGAAGTGTTCACCTTAGCTTTTACGCCGATCTAAACCTTTTATTTACAAAATTCTGAAATTTTACCCCTCTTTGAAAGCGTGTCATTTATAATCCGTAATAGATATAAACATGAGGTTTTCGCGTACAAGTGGCATTAAGAGTCTACTTTCCAGAAATATGGCCCCCGCTGTCCAAAATTTCCAAAACCCAAGTGAAATTACTAATTTACCCCTTACTACAAGTGCATGCCATCTTTTTGAATTTTACGCCTTTACCATTTTTAACATATCTCCTAATCCGTAAATCCTAGGATGAATACAGCGGACAAAGTTTAAGTTGGACTCATTACTAAAGCAACAATTTTACTAATTTGAGGTGTGTTAGTATAAGAAAATTTTGGACTTATAAGTTTCAACTTTAGTTTGCACAAACAACCCGTTTCAGGTAAAATACCCATATTCAATACATCCGGAATTAATTAACACTCCATCCAAACGGCTACAAGCACCTAAGACACATATCTAGGCAAATATTGAATTTTCCAGAACTTCTCAAGTCAAAAGTTTTCCTATAAACTCAATTTCATCCAACACTTGAAAACAGTCCCAAACAAAGAGTGACACATTTTGTAGCTTATGGAAACGGACACAATTTGAAAACTACAAGAGATTTTTAAGTGAAACCAATTGGAGGTGACTCTAATATGAGTCCTCTACTGAGAACATGATTATTTTACCAAAGTTTGGCATAAAAACCTGGACTTATGCCCCAATTTCTACAACTAGGTCTGGTTCGACACGTTTTAGTAAAACGGTCGTATCTCACACACGGAGGAGATGATTTTCCATCCAATTAACCACATTCACTACAGACCTAAGGCTATCATTAAATCAATTTTTCTAGGTATGCTAAGACCAAAAATATTTCGTAATTTAGGCTACAACCTGCTGTCCTAAAACTACTCCTATGAACTTATCCAAAATCCATCCAAACCTCAATCCAAACACCCAAAAATTCTATACAATGCCATACATGATATATTAACACATTCACTTACATAAAATACTCAATATTTCCAGAAATTAATAAACTTTTGCATGAACCAAAATATAAAAGAAATCAAAGGATAGAAATTAAACCTTACTAGGAGATGTTTAACACCAATAAATCAAACACAATCAACCCTTAGCAATTAGGGCTGAAGTTTTGGACCAATGAACACCCTTAAACCTTTAATTAACAAGCTTCTACTTCACCCAAATAATGATACTCCCTTGTTTTAAATAAAACACTAACAATAATCTTGCAAAAAGAACCCAAAACACCTTCAAATCATCTCCATTCTTGACCAAACTTTGCAAGGAACTTTAGAAATATGATGTGAGTGATAAAATGAGTAAGAAGAAATTGTAGATATGGTGGTGGTGGTGGTAAAAATCCGGCATCCCCCCCGCCAAGGAGAGGAGGAGGAAAATGGATGTTTTTTTTTCTTGTGAATTTGCAGATAAGAAAGAAATGATTGTGTTTTTTTAGAGAGAGGTGAAATTTAAAATGTAAAGTGTGTTTATGTGTTATGTATAACCGGATATGAAGGTGGGGGGGGGGGTTATAAGGGTATTATAAATATATTTTTTTGATTTTCCATGTGGAAGTGATTTAATTAAGTGAGGTGTGTTGGTAAAAAAAAGTATAGTTTAAGTATAAAAACGCAAGGTTTAGCAAAGTTTGACGAAAACACAAGGTAAAACTAAAATGACCAAATGTAAAGATTATAATTCTTAGAGGTGAACAATGGAAATATCGAACTACTATTTTCACGTAGATGAAAGAAATTTTCTAGCACGACTCAAACCTAACTAAGAACATGGAATTTTGCCGAATCGGGTGGAAGTAAAAGTATAAATTTTTACTTAATGGTAAAAATAGGATTATAATATAATAAATTTATTTACCTGAAATTACGAATTCTCACAGTCGATCCCCCTAGGGGAACTCTGGTCCCCAGAGTTCAACTGGTGACTACAGACGAGGTGGGGGGCGAAAAGATGCGGGTACTTGGTCTTGAATTGATCCTCTCGCTCCCAAGTATTCTCAGCTCCTTTTCGTGAGTTCCAACAAACTTTTACTAAAGGAATTTTTCTTCACTTCAGCTTTTTCACGCCCCGCTCCACGATCTTAATAGGCTCTTCGACAAAACTCAGATTTTCATCAATCTCAATTTCTTCTAAAGGCACTTGAACATCTGACTCAGCCAAACACTTCTTGAGATTTGACACATGAAAGGTGTCGTTAATACAGCTCAGCTTGTGGGGTAACTTCAGCCGATAAGCTACCGGTCCAACACACTCCACTATTTCAAACGGTCCCACATATCGTGGTGCTAGCTATCCTTTCTTTCCAAATGGTACAACTCCTTTCCATGGAGATACTTTAAGTAATACCCGGTCCCCGACTTTGAATTCAAGGGGTTTGCGCCTCTTATCAGCATAGCTTTTTTGGCGACTCCTTTATAACAACCCGCAAATTTTCATCAATGTAAATATTCATCTATTAAGTTAGATGCAATGTACTATCTATCTATTATATATGAACCACCTTTTTCAGGGAAATTTTTCGCTTTATTACATTACTTGCATTACCAATATCTCAATATACAATGCAACTTGCATAACTAAAGTTAACGAGCTCACGCAACCTACTTATGGCAATCCTATCTACATATATGTCAAGCAAACATCATAATATGTCAAGTCAATATCTTAATATCATTATTACAAAGTACATTACTCATATAATGTACCATTTGCAACGTTATATCAAGACAGGCTTTAAACCGTTATCGTATACCTCTAAAACCCTAATTCCATGTAAAGTTAATATCTAAAGTAAATGCACAAGCTACTAAAGCATATGTACAAGTAATATAACATCTCATTTGAAATATAAACTCCCTCCAAGTCAATGTACAAGTCCTTAAAAGCACAATGTACAAGTCATTAAGCATGACATCCAAAATAGCCATTTTACCTCCGTTTTCCTAACAAATCTTGTACAAACTATTAAGTACAATGTACAAACAAGCAATGCTCAACTTTTTAACAACATTTCCCTCCATTTCAATCACTTAGACTCATTTTTAAACTCAAAACCCTAATTCAAACCAAGAAACCCTAAAACCGAGCTAGTTTCTAAACCATGACCCGTTTCTTCGTTTTTACCCGTTATTAACCTAAACCATTAATCAAATTAAGTTATAAACACTTAATTACAACATTACATATCATAATCTATCCTCATTACTCCATTGTACATGAAATTTGAACCAAAAACCCTAACCCGAGCAAGTTTGAACTCTATACTCCTTTTCCCTCCAAAATAACCCATTTGAAAACCAACCAAGCAACCACACACCTCCATGACCAACCTACTTCATCTACAAGCTGCTTACAAGCACCTCATTTCATTTCTTGGTCACTAAGGAGGCTTTGACACCTCCTTCTTTCCCTTTTTTAGCCGCGGCATCACAAGGACCCAACAACACATCAAAGCTAGTTTCTAGCCTTGCTAACTCATACCATAGCTTCTCCTTGTCATCCCTAGCCTTCATGAATCATCTATCTCAGATCCTAAACCTTTTTCACCAAGTTTTCTTGGCCTTTAAGGGTCCTTGAGCCCTATATAAGTCGAAACATACACCCCATTTCAAACCATCCCCCACAACTTCTCTCTTACACACAAATGGAGTTCTAATACTTCCATAGCAGAATTAGAAGATCAATAGAAGTCCCAAGACCAGAAGTGAAGCAAAGAAACCAAGAAAAGAAGCCCCGGAGTTGTTATTCTAGCTACAAAGCTAAAGTCATGATTTTCGACCCTTTCCAAGCTATAGCTCAAAACAGTTCCATAAGCCACATTATATTTTTCATACCCATATAAGTTCATAAGTCTGCTTAAACTATTGTTAAAATCTTGAACTCAAAAACATATGTGTTTTACCTTTTTGATCCAAACCGAGCTCATGAAACCCTAATTTCATGTTTTTGCTTAATCTATAAGCTAAACTTGTAAACTATTGTTATAATCTATCCTAATAAGCTTATCTAACATTATAATAAGTACTTTATTAAGTCTTGAAAGAATTTGAACTTAAAACCCGCGCATTTTCATTTTAAAACCCTAATTTGACCCGTTTCGATTTCTAGCTTAACGAATCGTTATTTTTAACTTTTGTTATGTTAAACATTCATATTTTAGCTTATATTAATAAGCTATAATCTGTAAATTACTTTTCATACTAAAAAATATCATGCCATTCGGACTTGTTTTGTAAATATTATCCATGCAAGGGGTATATATCGTAACTTTCTAAAACATATAACTAAAAGGACTAAAAAGTCTTTTTATCAAAGTTATAACTACAGGGGTCTATTATGTCACTTTTCAAAGTACAAGTTTTACTTTGTATATCTTTTAAATTAGAAGGATCAAACTCGTAAAAGTATAAACTCCAAGGGTATGTTTTGCCCTTTTTCATTCTTAAGGGTTTATAATGTAACATTTTGAAAAAGTTTAAAAATATGTTCAAAACCTTATAAGACATAACTTTAATTAACACTTGACGTGCTTATCATTTCCAATTATTGAACAAAACGCTTAAAACCGATTATGTTATAACCATTATATAATTCATCATCGATGTGCTTTTAAAAATCCTGTCCCGAATCTATATCATACCACAATACTAGGGAGCTTCATATTAAGGGGTTTCGTCTTGGTATTACGTTCTAACTGAGTTGTTGGGTTTACAATTTAAAGTGCCCTAGCTCCTCAAACGTTTACTGAGTGGCCTCTGAATTATTATAGCCCGAACGGTCTTCTGATATTTTTATAACTAAATCAACATCAATGTAAAAATTTATATATCCAATCAAACTAAGAATTGACATATTACCCCAGGTTGCGTGTGATGAAGCCGTTACTTTCATTTCATATACTTTTGCCATCAATCAGATTCCCAGTACTGTTAAGGTGAGATTCATAGCCTCACTTTTAAACCTTTTAAATATATCTTAAACCCGTGAGGGGGGATACATGCTATAAACTATATTTTTCAACTATATTCTATTCTGATACGTGAGATTATAATTCTACTTTTACTTGTTTTCCAAATCCCGAAGGTAATTCATGTTATAAATTATGAAAACAAGTATTTTCTAAACTGTATGCTATCGTGATATATTATTTCCTAAATACATGGAAGTATCTCTTAGGGTAGTAACTCCTAGTATGTCTTCAGGTAATGACTCCCAAAATCTCTTTGGGTAATATCTCCCAATATCTCTTTGGGTAGTATCTCCCAATATCTCGTTGGGAAATATCTCCCAATATGTCTTTGGATAATAGTTCCTAGTATCTCTTTGGGTAGCAGCTCCCAGTATGTCTTCGGA
>BQNB010203423.1:0-10763 GCA_026074375.1 Tanacetum coccineum | reverse complement strand
AGTTACTTCATGGGACCATATATGGATTTTGGTCACACTGTTCAATTGTGTGACATATATTGGTCACACGTCCCAAATTATAAGTGACTAAATAATCAATAAAAAATTACTAGTTAAGTCTAGTCACATAAATATTCAAATGCGTGACAATGAAATTCTGAAATGGTCACACAAAATGAGTTCAAGTGTGGCTGTTTATTTTATCCTAGTACATTTAGTCACATAAATATCTAACTGTGTGGCCATTCAATAAACTGCATGTGTGACGAAATCCCAGATTTGTAGTAGTGTAGATTCCGCATACTCTTAGTATCAACAAAGTTTCTAGCATAGTTGTCTTGAATCTATTCATTACAACTAACCCTTTAACAAGGTTTGCAAGATCTAGTTGGGATCAACAAGTGGTATCAGAGCCTTGTGTTCTGAAACTTTGATCTAAAAGTTATGGAATTTAAATCTGCACAGAGTAACACTACTGCTAAGCTACCCATACTCAAACTAGGTGAGTATGAGATGTGGGTGATAAGAATCAAGCAATACTTCCAGGTATAAGACTATGCTCTATGAGAGGTCATAGAGAATGGTAACTCATGGGTATCTGTACCACAAATAGCACAAGAGAATGGTACTTCTGTTACAAAGATGTCAGTACTTGTAACTGCTAAAGAAAAGACCAACAAGAAGAATGATGTGAAGGCTTGAAGCTTGCTACTCATGGCTCTTCCCAATGCACATCAACTTACTTTCAGTCAATACAGTGATGCTAAAACAATGTTTGCTGCTATTAAAACACGATTTGGAGGCAATGAAGCCACTAATAAAACACAAAAGACACTGTTGAAGCAACAATATGAAAATTTTAGTCCATCAAGCACAGAGTCTCCTGACTTTATCTTTAACAGGCTCCAGAAGATTATTAGTAGGCTTGCAATTTTGGGTGTGGTCATCACTCAAGAATACTTAAATTCAATTTTTTTGAAAAGCTTGCCTCCTTAGTGGAATACTCATGTTGTAGTTTGGATGAATAAGGCTGATATTGAAACAATGAGCATTGATGATTTATACAGCAACTTCAAAATTGTTGAACAAGATGTAAAGAACTCTGTTGGTGCAAGTAGTGGTGCTCAAAACTTAGCCTTTTTGACTACTCCAAGCACTAGCAGTACTAATGATGTTAATACTGCTAATCCTACATGTGAAGTTAGTACTGTTAGCCCTAATATTAACACTGCTTGTCCTCAAGTTAGTACATCAAACTTTAGTGATAATATTGTGTATGCTTTCATGGTTGAGAATCCCAATGGTTCTAATCTCCTATAGTAGGACTTAAAGCAAATTCATAAAGATGATCTGGAAGCAATGGATTTGAAGTGGCAGCAATCTGCTAAGTATGAGGGCAAAAAGGTACTTTCAGAGAACAGGAAAGAAAATTTTCATTAATGCTAATGATACTGCTGGGTATGATAAATCCAAGTTAAGTAGTGTTTTCACTGTAACAGTATGGGACACTTTGCCAGGGAATGTAGAGCACCAAGGAACAAAGAGGGTCAGTTCAAATATCAAGACAACACTAGGAAGCAAGGAATCAATGAAGACACATCTTCAAAGGCAATGTTGGCTATAGATGGTGTAGGTTTTGACAGGAGTGATATGGCAGAAGAACAGGTTCAGACAAACATGGCTCTAATAGCGTTTTCAGACTCTGAGGTATACAATGATAAAACTTGTCTGAAAAACTATGAAACTCTTAAGAAACAGTGTGATGATTTAATTGTTAAGCTTAATGAAACAGAATTTACAACAGCTACTTATAAAAGAGGTTTAGCAACTGTAGAAGAACAACTTATCACATATAGAAAGAATGAGGTTCTTTTTAGTAAAGAAGTTGCAGTTCTTAAAAGAGAAGTAGCTTGCAAAGACTATGAAATAAATGTGCTTAAAAGTGAGTTTGAAAAAGTTAAGCAAGAGAAATAGGGCATTGAATTTAAAATTGACAAATTTAATAATGCCTCAAAGAGTCTAGACAAGTTGTTAGGGAGTCAGATAACTAAAAAAAGTAAAAAGGGTTTGGGGTATAATGTTATTCCTCCACCCCATCCTTTAATCTATAATTGACCTAAAAGCTTGATTTGTCTTATTCTGGTCTTGATGAATTCAAAGACCCTGAATTCAAAAGTTATGGTTCTGAGGATAGTAAGCAAAAGTTATGGTTCTGAGGATAGTAAGCAAGAGTCTAACATTGTATGCACATATGTATGTCCCGTATAAAACCCCTTTGTATGAATTCGATGTTTGAAAACGGTTATAGTCCAACAAAACATTTGACCTGGTTCTCTATAACCTTGGCTCTTGATGCCAATCTGTAACACCCCCAAATTGGGTCGCAGCGGAATAAGGGTCCGGGGCGTGTTACTTCATAGATCAATAACACAAGATATATATAGAACGACCAAAAAGTCGTTTAAAACCGATACATTGGATTTGACAAAGTATTTGTTACATAAGCCTGAAGCTTCACTTGTTCACTTGTTCAAATTACAAAGATTTCTAGCCCATAACAGATATACAAAATGTAATGCGACAAAATCTTTAATGCATGATATCCAAATCAAAACCACCAATGTATCCCTTGCACCTCGTGCTTATTGACCTCCTGAAAAACATTGCTTTAAAACGTCAACAATAATGTTAGTGAATTCATAGGTTTGATAAATCGTATATTGTAGGACCACAAGATTTCCCAAGTGTATGATAATGCAACAGATATAGACATCATATAAATGTAATTACGTTGCCCTAAGCTCATGACACTGAAGCTCGACATAAATGAATACCATATAAATGGCCTACATTGCCCGTGATGATGTTCTAACCCGCAACATCCTATGTTCGACATGGTATACGTTCGTTTGCCCAGTGATAGCTAATCACCCGAACGGGAATGTCAATCCCAATAGATCTATTCATAACATCTGCGCTCACAATCCAGTAACTGACAGTTCAAGATAATGGGCTCAACTAGGGTTATCGCTAATTAGGCAACACGTAATCATAATGTAGAACTTAACCACTTGTGTCCAATTGTAAAACATTTCATGTTTCTCACCCCAAAAACTTATAAAACAAATCTTGTAAAACATGGGGCTATGAACTCACCTTGAGTGAGAGTATGACAAGATTATCACAGATAATGCGTCACGCAAATCGTCAGATGCAACCTATTTAAATTAAGGTCGTATAAGTACTAATTACATTGGGTAACTACTACCATATATCATTCTATATAGCTAATCACCATCTAATTATTTTGGTAAAATATGTGTTTAACAAGTTAAAACGTTTATAATTATCGTTGTAATAAAACTGGCGTAACTTTCGCGTTTTGAGTCCGTTTGAGGTGTTTCTTGCGCTCACGTTTTCGTATTAAGTCGAGTTATCAAAATTTGATATTTTCAAATTTTGGACCTAATGGTGAACAGTAACTTTTACTGTTCACACCAGATCATAAGTTTATTTATATGGTTTTTGTTATCGTAAAACCCGTAAATATCGTATTTTCTTCGTTATAGTTCCGTTTTTAACGATTCTTACCTTTTTGGAATCGTCATGAGACGTATCATCTTTATAAAATGTAAAACCCATTGTCTTGGATTCGAATCCAAACAGCCGTTTTGCAATTCATTTGTATACTTATTTATATAGTTTATTTTATGTACTTTTCAACTAATTAAAATACCACAATTTCTCCACAAGTCTTTATATCGTATGTCATACATATATTAGTGCCCATAGTTCCATATATTGTCCAAATGTCCAAATTTATAAGTCCATAATAACACTTATAAACCACAACTTTCTTAAGTAACCTTTAATCACTAGTTTTATACATAACCATTTTTACACAATAACCATGAGTGTACAAGTCTTATCATCCTTTTATAACCTTATAGTACCATCCATATAACATGAATATAGTCCATGAAACAAGATTAACAAGTCATTTGCATTACTTTTACTTGTAACATATTAAGAAACCTTTAAAAACCCTAATTTATACATGATCATTTTTACATTTAACCAACATGGTATAACACGTATAGATCCTTTTTAACATGATATTATCAATATCACAACATATGTAAAAGTGTACAAAATGATTATCATAAGTAAAAACTCTTTTTACATGTTTAAAAGTCCTAAATGGTGATTTTAGCTATATAGAACTCATATATGCATATAATCATGAAATGAAAAGTTAAAGGCTTTTAGATAACCTTATGATGATGTATGATGATGAGAAATATGTGCTAAACCCTTGTTTAGCCTTTAAACCCAAGCTAGCAAGCTATGAAAACCCTAATTCAATATGAAACCCTAATCTTGATTTCTTGCTTCAACACTTGTAAACCCTTAACCAACCCTTACAAACAACTTAGGACATCTTAGATATGATATGAGAATGTGTGAATAAGTGGTAGAAAAATTTTGTATGGATAGTTTATTGGGGGGGAAGTTTTCTTGCCTCTAAGTGTTGCAAACACTATAAATAGAGCACATATACTATCATTCTAACTATCCCCCACTTATTCTTTATATAATCCCAAATTAAGCAAACATTCCTCTGCTCCAATAATGAATTCTAGCCTAGATCATATAATAAGATCAAGCAAGCGAAGCTTTGAAGATTTGAAGCCTCAGGAACAAGATACAAGGCGTACGAGTGGAAATACTACCCGAAACGACCCATTTCCACCATTTTTGCTCCTTGAAGCTCAAACCCAGGTTTTGAATGTTCTACTTTTGGCTACAACAAACTCTTATAATGTTTCATATGATCCTAAATATAACTCTTGTATAGTTCATAACTCAATTCATGCATTTTCCATTTTGATCCAAAACCGATGACACCCAAAACCTAATTTTATGTTTTTCTTAAAACAATGTATAATAAATTAAATATTGTTTATCAATCTATCCAAGCATGCCTTAAATATATGTTAAAATAACCACTTTGTATGATTAATTAAAAAAATTTGATCTTAAAAACCGCACGTTTACTTTTTAAAACCCTAAAATTGACTCCGTTTTTGCTTCCTAGCTTAATGAATCGTATATTCTAAACTTTCCGTTGCATTAAATATTCATGATTTAGTTTATATCACTTATAAATGTCTATTGAAATGTTAAAATTAGCTTGCATGGCAATTTGGCATGTTTTGTTAAATATATCCATTAAGGGGAATATATCATAACTTTCTGAAACTTATAACTAAAGGGCTAAAAATGTCATTTATCAAGTTTCTAACTATAAGGGCTATTAAGTCACTTTCCAAAGTATAAGATTTACTTGGATATCTCTTTTAAACTTGAAGGACCAACTCGTAAAAGTGCAAACCCAAGATATATTTTGCCAACTTTTCAAAATCAAGGTCTATAAATTAACATTTTTGAAAAGTAATAAATCATGTTTAAAACCTTTACAAGACATAACTTTAATAACGCTTCTCGTGCTTAACATTTGCACCAGATATGGATTAAAACGCTTAAAACCGATTATATCATATCACAATACTAGGGAGCTTCATTATTAAAGATTTCATTTGGTATTACGTTCTGAAAACTGAGTTGTTAGGTTTTACTTAAAGTGCCCTAGCTCCTCAAACTTTACTGAAGACTTTTTGAATTATGATGGCCCGAACAGTGATACAATAATTCCAAACTCTTCAATCAAACTCATAACTCTTAAAACTAAAGTTCTAGAGTACAATCTTCCTAAGACTCAACATATTTACTCAGGTTGCGTGACGTGGCTGTTTACTATCATTTGCTATATCAACCTTCCCTGTTAAGATTGTGATAAGGTCGTGAGCTTTCATTTCAGAATATTTATTACATCTACCTATCAGGTGAGATTCATAGCCTCGCATTTTCAATCTTTTGAATGTTTTATAAACCCGCGAGGGGGATACATGCTTGTTACAAACTCTATTACATACTCGTTTATCTTATAACAATGTGATTGCTTTTCAAGGACTTAGTGAGATTCATAGCCTCGCATTTTCAATCTTTTGAATGTTTTATAAACCCGCGAGGGGGATACATGCTTGTTACAAACTCTATTACATACTCGTTTATCTTATAACAATGTGATTGCTTTTCAAGGACTTAGTGAGATTCATAGCCTCACATTTTCAATCTTTTGAATGTTTTCATAAACTCGTCGAGGGAACATGCTGTTACAAACTCTATTACATATTCATTTAACTTATAACAATATATTCCTTCACAAGCCTTAGTGAGTTCATAAACCTCCGCCTTGAACTTATTTACCATGTTTATAAAACCGCGAGGGAGGATACATTGCTTTGTTACAAATCTTTTACATACTCGTTTATTTTATAATAACAGATTACTTTTTTCAAAGAGACTTAGTGAGTTCATAGCCTCTCTTTCAATCTTTTGAATGTTTTATAACCCCGGAGGGTGGATACATCTTGTTACAAACTCTTTTACATACTCGTTATCTTAATAACAATGTGTTTACTTTTCAAAGTCTAGATGAATTCATAACCCCACTATTTCCAATCTTTTGAATACGTTATAAACCTGTGATACCTGATATAAACCATGAATGCAAGTGTTTTCTAAATGTATGTTATCCAGATATATTATTGCCTAAGTAGCTTCCAGTGCTATTATTTACATATCATAATTACTTGCATTACGAGTGAACGCGAATATTGTGAATAGATCTATTGAGGGTGACGGCTCCCGTTTGTATACCCATGCTTGGGGCAGCCAAACGTACTATATTTGACCTAATATGAACCTTGGCACGTATATCTTTTCCACGGGGACAAGAAACATGGTGGAGAACGGGTGTTAGGGGGTGGGAGAGATGGTGTAGTTGAACAGTCCCTAGACCAATATCACTACGGTGATTTCCTTGTTAAATGTATTTGGAGACCTGAGCTTAGATGCAATAAATTAATGTTACCCTAAGATGATTTTCCCCTGCAACCAGTATTTCCACTATAACATGTATTCAACTATTACATTTCAAACCTATGTAATTTCACTCAACCTTTGTGTTTGACCCTTTTTATGCATGTTTATCACAGGTTATTGAGCAACTTATGGCATGGAGTGGCATGGACATAAAGATGGCTAAAACTTGTTATCATTCACATTTTATGTTTCTAGATTTTGGGACCTGCCTTTGTAAAACTCTGATTTGAAATGAATGATAACATATCTTTTGAATAAACGTCTCTTTTGGGTCGTTTTCTATGATTATGATTGTTGTATCCATAAAGTAATACCCCAGATTAGCTTCCGCTGCTATATTGTAAAAATGGGGGTGTTACAGATTGGTATCAGCGCCATGGTTATAGAGAACAAGGTCAAAACCTTAACTATAACCACATTTCTTTTCTAGCCATCAAAGTCCTCCGTGCCACTACATTCCGGAACAAGTATGTAAATATACATATCTATTATACTATTACATAAATAACTTATGTTATTTACGATGGGGTTGTTAACAGAACGATGTCTTCTCCCAACCGCTCTACTTCCGATATTGAGGATGCTTTTTCCTCTATGAATATTCTCAACTATACTTCGGTCTCATCGGATTATTTCCCAGCTTCATCAGGAAGCAGTTCTTTTAACTCTTCGAAAAACTCTACAGATAATATGATCCCACCAGTATTCTCATCTTTCTACAATAATCCTTGTTTGAAGGACGTACAAGCATTTTATGCTAAGGAATCACCTATTTCATCACCAGATCCTATTACTTCACCAGCTATTTTGACTCCATCTCTGGTATTACCACCATCATTACTATTTGATCCTCGATATTTCTTTGTTCTTGAAGAACTATTACCACCTAAGAAGCGAATCTGTTCCTCATCTTCTTCCTCAACTACGTTATCTAATTCATCTCGGCATCTAAAAACTTGTAATTTGGTGAAATCACCATCCTTCTCAGTTTTCTACTCTACCCCACCTCAAGTATTTGAAATCGGAAAAATGTTCAGATAAGATGTATCTAAAACATCATGAGAAACAAGTTGAAGATATCTGAATTACTTAGTATGAACTCCATCTTCAACCAGCATTTGAGGAGAGAAGGAAGAAGAACGTACTAAATGGTAACGAACTAAAGAACCGAACTTAAGAGAATCCGACTCGAGATTATCAACTTCAAAAGAAGCGTAGACAAAAAGGATAACCTTGGCCTTTGCTCATTACAGAATTTCCGATCTTGAACAAATCATTGAGAAAATCCAAGCTCATCACCAAACAAATCAGGAAGATCTTTAGGATGTCATCTACCGGATCAAAATCATCAAGCTATTTATAACTTTATCCTAGCCATGGGATGTGTGGTATAAATAAAAATGCTTTATCAATATTGACTATGTATAGTAAAAGGCAAGTTATTTATAAAGGCAATCCTGTTTCGTATCTTAATTGTTTCCAAACTTACGCTCTTTCATCCTCATTTCACTAATTGCATCTTTATCTCCGTCTTCCTGAATCATTACCATAACCCCTAAGCGCTTAAAATTCAAAATAAGCATTTCTCTTATAAGCATTAAGCATCACATTTCTTTAAATATTACCTTTCTAAACTTTTGATGTCATTCTTACTACATGTTCTCTTATGTTGATAGAATGCCACCCAAAAGGACATCAACATCCGAAACACCATCCATAACTTTGGATGTCATCCGGCAACTGATTGCTGATTTTACTGCAGTCTTAGAAGCACATACTGCTGCCATGGCAAGTGCTAGTAATCCTAACAGGAACACCAATCTTACTGGAACTCCTGCAGTGAAAACGGGAAACTACAAAGAGTTTATCAGCTGTCAACCTTTCTACTTTAATGGTACGGAAGGAGCAGTAGGCCTTATTCGCTGGTTTGAACGAACCGAATCAGTATTCTCTCGAAGCAGATGTGCTAAGGAAAATAAAGTAACATTTGCTACTGGTACTTTAACTGATGAATTGCCTTATCCCTGGTGGAATTCATATGCTCCCACCTATGGGAATAGCGCAAGCTAAAATCAAATCACTTGGACTTGAGTTAAAAAGGCTTCGTGACGAACAGTATTGTCCCGAAAGAACTGAGATAAGAAAATGGAAGATGAATTTTATGGTCTGACTGTAAAATGGAAGTGATCTTCAATACTTATATAGAAGATTCCATAATTACCTTTTTGCCCAATATGGTACCAAACACCGAGAAACTTATGGAAGCTTTCATCGGGGGACTGCCGCAAAGCATTGAAGGAAATGTTACTGCTTCAAAACCTCAGACTCTGGAAGAAGCCACCAACATAGCTCACAGGCTAATGGACCAAATAATAAAGCGTAATTCTGTGCAAGAAACCAATGATCACAAACGAAAGTTTGATGATAGAAGGAACACCACCACCAACAACAACTATCCCAATAACAACAACTATTCCAATAATCGTGACAAAGACAACTACCCCAATGATCGCAACAATAATAACCACTCCAACAATCACATTAACAAAAATAACTACCCAGATAACCGTAACAATAACAACCGCAACAATGATCACCATCCGCAGCAAAATGGAAGACAGGAAATCTTCAAGGCTAATGGAAACCACCTTGATATAATAGACTTCATCCCCTTTGTAGGAAAGTACTCTACATCCACACAGGATCGTGTACTTGTCAGGTGTCAGAATTTGCCATAGTTTCATCAGAATCTTCTTTAGTCTAAAAACCCCAAACATCAAGCTGCAATCCTTGTCGTTTGTTGCTTTTATCTAGAATCCTATCTCGAGACACGTAGCATAAGTATCAACTCTTTTAAAGTTTCATATGTAAAGTTATCCATGGAATAATAAAGTGATGATTCCGTTACATCTTGTTATCTAGTGATATCAAAACTCGACATCATTTGTCAATTCCATTAATTCCATTTTGTTCAACTCTGAATACTCTCCTCATAACTTTGAAATATAAATTATCATCCTAGACTATATGGGCGTCAGTACAATTAATATCTCCATAATTTTCTTACCTTTCTTAATCATATCATTTCTGTACATTACCGTTTTGATATCATGTTTTATTCTTAGGTAAGACGATTAATGATCATCTTATTGAAATAAATTAGGACGCTTCTTCATTTGAATAAGGAAATTATAAATCTCCGAACTATGAATTTATAAATTCTCAGTTACAAGGATTTGGACGCTTCTCTTTGTAAGTGACAAATTATAAATAAGTAGGCTTAAGTATATAGCATACGTACAAACAAGTTTCTTTCAATCCGTTTATACAAATAATTCCTTTTCTTCACGTATCATTATCATTATTACCTTTATTATCTGTTCATTTCCAAATCTGTATCTTACATGATTAGCAACTCTCTTACAAAATTCATAATCATTCCTAGACATCTCTTCGGCATTTTGACTAAATCTCGAGACGATATTTCTGTAAGGGGTGGAGACTATAACAACCCAGAATTTTCATCAAATGCAAAATCAACCTATTTTTCTATTATCACAATTGTACGGGAAAAATTTTCGCTTTATTACATTACTTACTTTGACAATATCTCAATGTGCAACATTTCTTGCATAACTAAAGTTAACGGACTCATGCAACCTATCTATGGCAATCCTATCTTCATATATGTCAAGCAATCATCATAACATGTCAAGTCAATATCATAATATCATTTTTACAAAGTACATTACTCA
>BQNB010203409.1:0-10764 GCA_026074375.1 Tanacetum coccineum | reverse complement strand
GTAACTTGGTAACTTTCTTGATTACTCTTGGGATTATATTATTTTATATTATATTTTAGGTATATAAAACTACGAATCAAGTTACTTTAGAATCTACTATCTAGATCTAGAAGTTACTATAGGATGCTTTATGAGAACACTAGTAAGAGATGGACTTGGTGGATTGAAAAACAATGTCCATCAAGATATAAATGGAATCCTAAAACCAGAATGATTTGGGTGCCTAAAATAAGGAAAGAACATGTGAACATAAGTATTAGTCCCACGATAGATATTGCATCTAGGATAACTAATGTCTTGAAGCTCACAAATACTCTAGGATCCAATTTGTAAAATGTACCATCGTCCTCTAATTCTCTTGTAGATTGTACAAATCATCCTATATATTGTTGATTCTGGATGCACAAAGCACATGACAAAAAATTTCAACCTGCTGAACAATTTTGCTCAAAAATATTTGGGTACAGTACGGTTCGACAATGATCAATTTGCACCAATTCTTGGTTATGAGGATTTGGTTCAAGGAAATACTACGATCAAGAGGGTTTATTATGTCAAAGGCCTTAAACACAATCTCTTCTCAGTTGGTCAATTCTGTTATGTGGATTTGGAGGTTGCTTTCAGGAAATCTACTTGTTTTGTTAGAGATCTTCAGGAAAACGACTTACTTTCGGGTACCTGTGGATCTAATCTCTACACAATAACTCTTCAAGACTTAGTTTCACCAACTCTAATCTATTTCTTGGTATTGGGAATAAATCTTCATCAAGAGTTAATATTGCCAAGGTATAACTGACAGTACTAATGGAATTAGTACTGCCAGTACAAACTTAGTACTATCAGAGTTAGTTAATACTGCTAGAAGAAAGATTAATACTGCTGATGGTCAAAGCTGCTCAATTGTAGATAAGGATGCATTGAGATAAATATGGAATGTATATCTTTTATATTTTGGGAAGATTTGTATGTGATTATGATTGATAGTTATCTTGTAAAGGACTCCTTGTGGTGTATAAAAGGAGGTCCTAGGTTAAGGTTTTATATACGCATACATAGACACATACGCTTAAGAGATAGAGAATACATCTTAGAGAAAGATTCTAATAGCTTCAAGGTTTGTAACCCTAGTACTAATCATTGTTTGTGCCGACAGATTTCTTAACCTTTTGTTCAACAATTTTAAAATTGTTGTATAAATCATCCAAACCCATAGTATCAAAATCGGGTTTGTTCATCTAGACTACCACATGTGTATCCCATTTAGAAGGTAAGCTCCTTAAAAATTTAACATTTAGATCTTCTAGAGGAGTAACTACACCTAGGATTGCCAATTTAACAAGGTTTTGAAGCCTGTTAAAGATATAATCAAGTGATTCTAAGCTTGAAGCATTAAAGTTTTCATACTGTGTCTTCAGCATGGCCTTCTGTGTCTTCTTAGTTGCTTCATTCCCTCCAAATCGAGCTTTAATAGCAGCAAACATTGATTGAGCATCAACATACTGATCGAAGGTAAGTTGATGTTCATTGGGCAGTGCCATGAGCAGTAGACTTCTGGCCTTTACATCATTCTTTTTACACGTCTTTTCTTCAGCAGTAGAAGGCACAATCATCTTTGTTGCTGTTGATGGACCAGTTTCTTGTGCTGTAACAGGAATAGGTACCCACGAATTCCCATTCTCTATGACCTCCCATAGAGCATAATCCTGGATCTGAAAGTACTGTTTGATCCTGATCTCCCACATCTCATACTCCCCGAGTTTGAGCATGGGAAGCTTAGCCAACGCATTGTTCTGAGTGTTCTCCAACTCCATTACTTCTAGATCAAAGTTTCTCAAAGCACAGGCTCTGATACCACTTGTTGATCCCACGCCTTGATCGATTCTTTACGTAGTAAAGTGTTTGTTACCTTGGATGAATCCAAAATAACAATAGTTGAGACTTTGTTTGTATATCAAAGTGTATGCGGAATCTACACTTTGATACTCTAGAAGTATTTAGCAATGGAACAGTACCAATAATGAATATATCACAAACTGCTTCAATATTATTGATAATACGAGTACTCTTGATTAGTACTAGGGTTACAAACCTTGAAGCTATTACAATCTTTCTTTAAGATGTATTCTCTATCTCTTAAGCGTATGTGTCTATGTATGCATATCTAAAACCTTAACCTAGGATCTCCTTTTATACACCACAAGGAGTCCTTTACAAGATAACTACCGAACTTTTAGGATCAGTTATAATTATATTCAAATACAAATCTTTCTAAAATATAAAAGATATACATTCCTTATTTATCTCCATGTATCCTTATCTCCAAGTCAGCAACTTTGACTATTAGCAGTATTAATCTTTCTTCTGGCAGTATTACCTAACTCTGGCAGTACTAAGTATGTACTGGCAGTACTAACTCCATTAGTACTGTTAGTTATACCTTGGCAGTATTAACTCTTGTGAAGATGTATTCCCAACATAAACTTACCCTAACAGGTGCCATAACGGCGCAACACCTTATCATCCGACATGGTATACATCCGTTTACCCAGTAAGAGCTACTTACCCGGATGGGGATGATTAGTCCCAATAGATCTATTTACAACACTCGCGCTCACTTAACCAATACAATTGGTAATAGGTAACTAACGGTTCATGATAACTTATGCATACAAGTTTCAATACTACTTAGGTAACACGTAAACATGATTAGGAAATCGTAAAGCATTTGTGTCTAATGTTTAAAATCAAGCAATGTTTCTCACCCCAAATAGTAAAAACATGGGGCTATGAACTCACCTCAAGCAAATAGTAAGCAAGAAATTCAACGAAGTGAATAATGATATCGAACGACTCTTACCGCCACCTAACTTAAAAGACGCGCTTTAGAAACGAGAAATAAATACGAAATATCATAATAGACGCTTTTAAGAGAAATAGACATCCATAAGTGTTTGCGCTTTAGTTTATTTAGTAAAAACGTGTCATTATGAAAGTATAAGATTTACAGTTACGTTATGCTATGTTTTACGAAAAGTTTCGATTTTCGGAAAGTTACTATTTTAGGAAAGTTATAAGTTTCGGGACGTTAATATCGTCCCCTAATATTCGTTAAGTCCATGATCCTAAAAGGTACTACATAAATCTAAACGCCTAACTTCCAAGTCTGCCTTGCTAATAAATACCAAAAGTTACTATTTTTAGAAGTTTTCCGTTTTAGAAAGCCCGATAATACATTTGTGACGTTTCTAAAGTTTCCGCTTATTATACTAGTGTCTATTTATGTTTCGCCAATGTTTGAAAAGCTCAAATCACCCCGAAAGTGTCTGAAAACCCATTTTATAATTCCAATCAGCAACTTCATTAATTACTTTTCCGAAAAGTGTTCCAAAATTCATTTCGCCATAACTTGGTCGTTTTAAATTCGTTTTTAGTGTTCGATATATGAAAATCTATCTATTCGAAACAAGCTTTCCAAATACTACCCTTTTGACTAATGAAAACATTTTTAAGTCACCCAAAACCTCAAAACAAAATCAGATCAGGAACCTTATATTTCGCAAACGCCTCTATAAATCCATTCAAACTTCACAATAGTGCTTATACTAACCTAACCCCGTTCACTACTAATCCAACCAACAAAATCCACTCTTAATCTATCCTAATCCCATAATCATCTTTGTTGCAGCCCACAAGTTTACTCATCCTTTCCATAATCAAAGTATCAATATCAAAAACACATAAAAACTTTATTAGTTTATAAACCCACTAGTTTCTTTTGAATAACACAAACACTAAAGGATATATATATAAAACTTGATTAAGAACATGAGAATATAAAAGATGGAAGAGATAGGTTCAAGATTTGCTTACAAGATGAAGAACAAGCTAGATATAACAAGAACTTGAAATGGAAGTGAAGGATCTTGAAAACCAAATGAAACTAACCAAAACCCTAACTATAGATCTTGAACAAACCTTGAAATCAAAGAACCAACACTTGTAACCACCTTAGATATGACCAATAATCAACGTAGAACACTTAGATCTTGAAGGAAATCAAAGGAAATGAAACCCTATAAGGGTGTGTTTGTGCCGTGAGCACCAAAGAACAAAAGGGAGAGAAAAGAAATTTTTGAAAGGCTTAGAAATAAGAAGTAACCCTAAGTTATAAGAAGTGCTAGTATTTATAGGAAGATATTAGGGTTTAGGGTCTCCCTTGGCTCAAGTTAAGTGGTGTGAACCATTCCTTATGGTCCTTGTGGTTCGAACGGCTAAAACAAGGAGGGTTCATGACTTGTTTCCTAGCCAATCTAAATAAAAGAATTAATCCCATTATGGTTAGTGGAGTTGTGATCCTCCCATGGTGCATGAAGACAAAGGGGGTGTAAGAGTCACAAGTGCATGCATGGAGAAAACTACAAGAATGTCACCATCTTGCATGTGATATAGTTAAAATTCAAAATAAAGGTAAAAGATGCTTCAAGGTTTTATTTTTGAGCTTATGCATCCAATTTGATCAAGAGGGGGGATGGTGAATGAAATTTTTGACTTAAAAACACGAGATGTACGATAAATAGGGTTTACATGCAAATGTGGTAAGTTTCCAAGGTTCCATTTGACGTAAAATGCTAAAACGCGAAACGCACCTGAATCACGTAAAAATTGCAACGTAAGCGTACGTAAACTACGTAACACTAATAAAATGATAAAATAATGCATATAATAAGTAGACTACTCACAGTTCGAAGCCGGAATGCATTCGATGATGTTTTTTAGTTTTACGCGAGACAACTTCTCGGAAAATTGCCATAGTTAAACGTAACGTATAAAAGTCAAAAATAATGACCGAAAAAGTTTAAAATAATACCTAAAATTTACTGGGTGTAACATCATTCTCCTGTTAAAAGAGCTTTGTCCTCAAATCTTAAGACATAGCTTTAGACGTAAATGTAGGGTTAGCGAAAAGATGAGGGTACTTTTTTTTGCATTTGGTCTTCGCGCTTCCATGTAAATTTAGGGCCTCGCCTAGAATTCCAATGGACTTTCACAATTGGGATACGGCTCTGCTTCAAATGTTTGACTTCACGATCCATGATTTCAACTGGTTATTCGTTGAAATTAAGCTTGCCATCAATTTGAACTTCATCCAACTAAATAGCAAGTGGTTCGTCGGAGAAAAACTTCTTCCGATTGGAAACAAGAAAAGTACTATGAACACGACTTAGTTGGTCTGGGAGTTCAAGTCGGTAAGCCATTGTTTCAACTTTAGCAAGCACCTTGAAAGGCCCTATATAACGAGGGTTCAGCTTCCCCCGTTTGCCGAAACATATCACCCCTTTTGATGGCGATACTTTCAACATAACCTTATATCCAACTTGAAAATCCAACGACTTACGTCTCTTATCCACGCAGCTCTTTTGTCTATCACGTGAAGCTTGAATATGTTTCTTGATTTGGATGATCTTTTCCGTAGTTTCATGAACAATCTCTGGGCTAGTAAGTTGAGCATCTCCAACCTTAGCCCAACAGACAGGCGATCGACACTTACGACCGTACAGTGCTTCGAATGGTGCGGCTTTAATACTCGTATGATAACTATTGTTGTATGAAAGTTCCAGCAAAGGTAGATGCCTATCCCAACCCTTTCCAAAATCGATCACACAAGCACGCAACATGTCTTCTAAGGTTTGGATGGTCCTTTCACTTTGACCATCGGTCTGAGGGTGATAAGCCGTACACATATCCAATTGAGTACCTAGAGCATTCTAAAGAGACTGCTAGAATTAAGACATGAATCTACCATCTCGATCAAAGATGATCAAAACTGGCACACCATGCCTCGTGACTACTTCCTTCAAGTATAATCTAGTTAACTTCTCCATAGAGTCGTTCTCCTTCATTGGTAGAAAATGAGCGGATTTAGTAAGGTGGTTGATAATTACCTAAATTGTATCTTGTCCAGTCGACGTCTTTGGCAATTTTTTAACGAAATCCATTGTAATGTTTTCCTACTTCCATACTGGGATCACATGTTGAACCAATAAACCAGATGGTTTTTGGCATTCGGCCTTGACTTTGGCATAGGTTAGACACTTACTGACGTAGGTGGCAATCTTAGCTTTCATATTGGGCCACCAATACCGTTTCTTCAAATCTTGGTACATCTTGTTCGATCCAAGATGGATCAAATACTTTGAATTATGCGACTCGTGCATAACAAAGCTCTCAAGTCACAAAAACAGGGCATCCAAATCCTATTCTTTAAACACAATGTTCCGTCAGCACATGGCTCAAGCTTCTTAATCATACCACACAAATCTTTAGTTCCATAATTCTCCTCTTTTCTTGCCTCAGCTTGAGAATTTAAAATTTTCTTGGGAAGATTTAAACTAATAGTCATAACCAAGGCTCGAACTCGTAGAGGCTTAATCCTTTCCTTTCGACTTAGTGCATCTGCCACCACGTTTGCCTTCCTCGAGTATAACGAATCTCGCAGTCGTTGATAACATCAAATATTTAATACTTTTTAGAGTCAAATTACCCCTATATTACTTGCAAGTGTTTCACTAATACTCGAAAATGAGATATTTTCTATCATTTTGTAGTTTTCAGGTGAAATGCAAGAATGTGACAAGAAACTAAGGAAAAAGGACTTAAAGTGTAAATTCTGAAGGATGTTACGGCGTAACCCCAAAAATGGTTACACCGTAACATATATTAAGCAAGTACGAAGATCAAGGACCAGGTTACGTCGTAACATTATATCTAGTTACGTCGTAACCATATAGATGGAAGGAAATCTTTCCAAAGTTAGAGTTACGGCGTAACACAATATCTGGTTACGCCGTAACGATAAAGATCCACATATATATGGCATGAAGATCACGAATTATGGAAATTATTTGACGGTTACGGCGTAACACCTTTTGTGGTTACGCCGTAACCAATCAGAAGTCAAAATTACATTTACTACAAGTTTACTGAAGGGTTTACGGTGTAACCAAAAACTGGTTACGGCGTAACCAAAAATTGGTTACACCATAAAGTTCATTTTTTGCCTATATTTTGGAATGTCGACATCAGCAAGGTTACGGCGTAACCTACAAATCAGTTACGCCATAACACACTCAGAAGCCTATAAATAGGGGCCGAATTCAGCCTTAAGAATCATCCTTCTCCCTCCCCTATGAGGGGACGACTGGGACATCTCCTCAAGTCATTTTTCAATATTCTCTAGCCTTTCAAAAAGGAAGAATCTGGTCCCGATCATCATCATCATACAGTTTGGTTCGATTATCATGTTTTCATTACTATCATTAATTGACGATAATATTGATTGCATGAATACAGTTTTTGGCTAAGCTTATCTTACTAATTACCATTCTAATTCATTTACTTCTTGATAATTTTGATTAGGCATATTACTTTGACCATAAGAATGGAAAATATGATGCTCGCTCACCATGACCAGTGGGACAAATCCCTGTTACTTTAAAGACTATAGGGGCTGGGATTTGCGAGATAATTGAGGATTAGATGATCATTCAATCCTTGCTTTCACATTAAGTAGAATAAATGAATCATTAAATTAATTAATAAGTAATTAGGACCGTATCTCCTTATTTTCTTTCATACCTAGTTCATTTCAATTAAGATTTATTCTTTTCATCAAAACAGCATTTTAAACGTGACAACCAACTTAAACTCAGATTTGTAACCGCCTTTTAGCTCTTGGGACGACCTCGGATTTATCAAAACTACACTACTCATGATCAGGTTCTCTGCCCGTTAGTGCGTTTGTAAGGTGAATCGAGTTTTATAAATTTAAAACTTGGTAAATAATTTTATAAATTTAAACTCGGTAAAATAATAATATTTAAAAGAAAATACGCATTTGCAGTCGTCTAGTTCATAATCAGCAGTTCTAAAAACCATCGATGTTTTGTCTCATGTTCGAAGCTCTTTTCGTATCAAGAATGATGTTGTAAATTCATTCTTGTATCAGTGAACAAACAAAAGCACCTATTGTGTCTAGTTGTAACAAATATTGCCAGTCTACATTTGAAGGAGCGAAACACCATACAGCTACCAAGGTTCTAAGTCATGTGTAGTTAATTCTTCTCGTGAATCTTGAATGGCGTGACGCTAGGCTATGACCTTCTTCCCTTTGGCATAAAAACTTGCAGCTCAACCTTTGTTACGAAGCAGTTGTCAATAAGAACCATGAAGTTCTCACTACCTCGGGTAAAGGCAATAATGAGCAAACTACATATAATTTCTGATTTCATCAATTGAAATGCCAGCTTTTGCCTTTTTCACCCAATCGATTCATGCTCTTTTGAGTGCAACTTCGTCATAAGCCTTGGCACATTTTGAGAACCTTTCGATATAATCTTGGGAATTGAGCCCCCCCAGCAGACACACACAAATTTGATGAATTTCTGTCGTGTCGTTAGGCGATCCCAATCCATGGATTGACTCAATCTTAGACTGGGTCCATGTGTATCCTTCACTATCATCACGGTGAACTGATCGGGAACTGAACCTGTAGAAAGCCAACTCACGACTTTGAAAACTTGCGTATAATTCTTCCTTCTTAAGTAATCTCAAAATTAACTTAAGGTGCTCTTCATGCTCCTTCTTATTCTTGGAGTAGATCAAAATATCATCAATGAAGACTATCCCGAATTTATCCAAATATGGTTTGCAAACCCGATTCACCAGATCCATGAATACCGTCGGTGCGTTGGTCAGTCCAAACGACATCACTTGAAACTCGTAGTGAGTTCCGTCTTGGGAATGTCTTCCTCCTGAACTGTCACACCCCATAAATTTCAGGTTGTTATTTTAAACTTTTACGAGTTCAATTTTTATTTTTATAAGTTACGTGTTAGTTTGGCAATTATCTGACAAGTTGTCTCGCGTAAAACTGAACAACGTCATCGGACGCGTTCCGGCTTCAGAATTGGATTAGTCTATGTGTTATATGCATTATTTTATCATTTTAAAGTGTTACGTAGTTTACGTACACTTGCGTTTACGATTCTTACATTTTTCGCGTATAATTTATGTTTTTCGCGTTTTAGGTCAAACGAAACCCTGGAAACCTACCACCATTGCATGAAAACCTGAGATATCATTTAGTACGTGTTATAATGTCCAAAATTTTGTTCATCCCTCCCCCTATACCTCCTAACCCATGAAATGCACACATACACATTTAATTAAAGATCATGGAATCTTTTTACTTTAGCTCATGGTCCCCTCCCTCTCCTTTTGGCTTGGCTCACCTTTTGGTTCCAAGAATCTTGCTATGGCTCCAAGGGTAGCCTCCCCTATATATATACTTTTATACTTCACATTTTATGGTTCTCTCATTTCATTTAGCCACCAAAAACTTTCTTCCTCTCTCCCATCTCCTCCTAGCCATGGCAAAAACAACACCAATTAGGGTTTTCATTCCTTTGATTTTCTTCAAGATCCAAGTATTCTAGGATCATATCTAAGGTGTATTGGATCATTGGTTTGTTGATTTCGAGGGTTTCCAAGAATCAACAAATTAGGGTTTCATCATTTTTGGTGGGTTTTTATAGATCTTGAGTTATGGTTTAAGATCTTGTGTTAGTTGGTTGTTCATCATCTTTATAAGCTTATTTCTTAAACCCACTCTTTATTTCTTTGATTTCTTTGATTCTTGATCAAGATCTATATATTCTATTGTGTTTGTGCCAGTCTTTTAAAAATAAACAAGATGACACATGAACTAGTTATATTTTTATGGTTCTTTGATTTAAATATTGTTTTGATTGTGAGTATGAGTGACCATGTGTGTTGCAATAAAGATGGTGATGAGATTAGGGTAATTTTAATGATGGTTTTGATGTTGGATTAGTTGTGAATGGGGATTAGATTAGCATAAGCACTATTGTGACGTTTGGATGGATTTATGGAGGCGTTTGCGAAAAATAAAGTTGCTGATCCGAATTTGTTTTAGGGTTTTAGGCGACTTAAAAATGTTTTCATTAGTCAAGAAGGTAGATTTCAGATAGCTCGTTTCATATAGATAGTTTTTCATATATCGAACACTAAAATCAAACTTAAAACGACCGAGTTACGCTCAAATGAAACTTGAAACATTTTTTGGCAAAATGATTTTAATAACGATCAAATCAGAAACGAAAATGACAATTTTGACCCCTCTCAAGTCTGTTTCGGCCAAAGTGTAAAGCACAAACATGGCCTAAAATGACGTTTCCATTCCAAAGTCGCGAAAGTCGTGTTAAGAATGCTTAATGAGTGAGTTAAACCCTAGTTTTTGTCAAGTTATTTTTGGACAAATAATTTTATATATGAAAATGTTTTCAAGCAGGTTAAGTCCGTTTAGGTTTCAAAAACCTTATAAAATAATAACGTAGTGTTTTGATATTATTACGAAAGGTTAGGAGTTTTCTAAAAATGACAAAACGATATCGTTGAACGTTACTAAAAATAGTAAGTTAGTGCGAACTTGCGAGATAGAAATGAAATGTAAGCGTTAAGAGTTTCGTTAGTAAGTTTATGGAAATATTGATACTACGATTATAGAGGACGGTATTAACGTCCCGAAACTAAAAACTTTCCTAAAATGAAAACTTTTCTAAAATAGTAACTTTCTGAAAATGGCAACTTTTCGTAAGAATGGCGTAACGTTTATATAAACCTAATAAGTTCGTAAAGACACGTTTTTGTTAAATAAACTAAAGCACAAACACATATGGATGTCTA